>CAVLJG010003181.1:0-144019 GCA_963669975.1 Acanthoscelides obtectus | reverse complement strand
AAGTAGCAAGTGAGATCCACAATATTATCGTAAACTATCAAACTTATTTTTGACAAAAAAGGACTTTACCTAGTTTGGCTCCGGGGTACAGATTTGCATCTTTCTCCATTTCATTGCAAACTGCTATATTTATTGTACTTAGCGGTAATGGTATGTGCATTAAATTTTAATGTGAGTGTTGTTGAATATTTGACGAAATCTGAACTAAAATAGGATTTATTTATCCCAGAGAATCAGCAAGGACACACTGTAATGCTCAAAATATGAAATGCAGTCATAGGATTTTGGCGTATAAGATAGTCGTTGTGATAGTTTATGATTGCTTGCGCATAAAGCTTTGGACGAGATTACCCTCGACGCTGCGATTCACGGAGATTAAATAAGCAGTAATATGTGCATGACAGTCTAATTTTCCAGAATAACGTTTTCAGTTGGATGTAGTTTATGTTTGAGATAAAGTTAAAAGTGGTGGAAAATTCGATTAAGCTATTTTTACTCGAACTCGCAAAATACGTACAGGTTGTTTTATTTATAGTAATATAATTTTGTTGTAATTTGGCTGTGGTATTTACAGAATTACGCTCTAACTTGATTAAATTCCATTGGCGTCTGGAGCGGGATCTGAACGAATATTTGTTTAAAAAAATGCCGCCACTGACTTTTGTGCCTTTTTATTATTATTATTGCATAACTTTAAGATTTGATAGACTTTTAAATTAATGCATAAAGTCTATATAAACATGGGTCGAAAAATGCGTAGCTTCCGAAATACAGGGTGTTTAAATTACTTTCTAAAATAGGTTTTTTTAATATTTCGAACAATATTCGATGTATAACAGGGAAAATTGGTACACAAGGGCTTTTGGTACGACAAAACGAACCAGGGGCATGGTTTTACTGTAGCCGCTAGAGGGAGCTCTCTACTGTAACCTGTAGTGTATTAAAATGACGAAAGTTTTTACTTAGTGCAATTTTTTGCTTTTTGAATAAAAAAACTGATTCTTCGCACTATTCAACATAAAAAAGCTCTCGTATGAGTTTTCGTTATAGTTAGCCGTTTTTGATATATTTCGATTTTTAAGGTTCGATGCATTTTTAATTATTTATGGGAAAATAATATTTTTTTTTACATTTTTGATTTGGGCATTACAAGTAATTAAGATGATCGTTTAGATTGTGCTTTTTAACACAGCAATAATTCCTAACTCCAAAGAAAACACAAAAAACAGAATAGTAATTTGTTTAATTTTCCAATATTATTTTTAACAAATAAATTAATTATTTATACCTAAAATGCTGTTGGATAGTTAGGAAAAACGTACAAAATCTGAAGTAGTTGCTCGAAATGTAACCCAATTGTTCAATACACAATTCACATCTACGAATGATCGAACGTGGTATAGCATTATTCAAATAAGGCCTTATTTCATCACATGCATTCCTGATTCTGTCCTATTAGCATATCTCTTGTGGTTACGGGAGTCTGATACACTTTTTCTTTTAGAAATCCCCACACAAAGAAATCTAAGTGGATTTAGTCAGGGATCGTGGAGGCCAGGCGACTGGTCCAATTCCATTTGTTCATTGACTTGTAATTTTAACATACAATCTACTAAAACTCTGGCATAGGAAAGAAAAATATTTACTGTTTCAGAAAAAATGTCAAAAACTGAACAGGTTTGATATTTGAAACACTCATATGAAGAGCAAATTTTGCTAGTTATGATAGTCTCAGTAAAAAAAAAATATGAAATCTTTGGCTCGAAAGTCGCATTCATTTCTTGAAGTATTGGTAGCTGCCAGAATAAGCAAGTGAAATCGGTACGAACGTCGCTGGTGGAATCAGGAGAAAAATCGTACATTAAAAATACCTCTTGATAGTACATATATGCAGAATTTTAATAAAGTATTTAAAGTGATATTACAGATCGTAACAAAAAAAAAATGATTGATTTTTAAAAAGCTTACTACTCTGTTTTCTCAAAAGTCAAGACGTTTTAGGACATACAATTATATTAAGTTTTCTTCTTAAGATGGAACCAAAAGTCGTCCTCTTAAATATTGACATTCAATTGGAAAACAACTTATATATTTTATGTAAGTAAATTTGATTTTATTAAAAAGGTTATTGCAAAACACTATTGTAGTTTCTCACTTTGGATATGTTTTTTTGACTATATATTTGTTCATATTTCCTGTTATTATTTGTACCTTTTAGATATAAGACTTCACTTGATTACTGATACTTAAGTATTTTGACATACGATCTATGAATTCCTTAACAATGTCACGTATCATATTTTCCAGTTGGTACTTGCAGAATATAAATAAAAGAATACTTGGTAAAATAAATATTTTTTACTCTACATTGTATACCCACAATGCGATAGGTTCATTCAAAAATATCTAGAAATATATACTAAGTGACATATAAATCCGAACACCCAGTTTAAATGGTTTTATTAATAAAAGTTGGTGAATGTATTTATCTTACTGTAAATAACAAGAGAACAAATTTTCAGCCTTATCAGTTGGACATTTCGGTTTTTATACTGCTTTTTTTAATTCACTAACGCTCTAAAAATGAATATTTCAGCCGCAGTAAAGAATCAACGTTGGCGGATTTTGGTTCTTGACATCCTTTACGATCGGTTACGGTGCCTAGAGTACGGAGACCTGTACGATTTCGTCAACTTAATGGGTTTGATAGGGGCCGTATAGTGGAACTTCGGGAAGCTGGACTTTCTTTTCGGGCAATTGCAGTTAGAGTGCAAAGAAGTGTAGACACTGTGGTTAGGTGTTGTCAGGCATGGCTTCGAGAAGGCCGTACGCAAACAGCAAGGGTCACTGGACGCCGCCGTAGAACAAGAGACCGTGAAGATCGCCACCTAAGATTATTGGCCTTAAGGGACCGTTTCTTCTCCACTACCAGGTCCATTGCAAATGAATGGTTTGCAGATCACGGAAGACCTATTGGCATGCGAAGTGTTTACCGACGAATGAGAAGTTTTGGCTTGTTTTCAAACCGGCCACACTGGGTCCTCCCTTTAACTCGAGAACACCGACGTAATTGCCTTGAGTGGTGCAGACAACGGTCACTCTGGGATCAGGAATAGAACAGTACTGTCTTTAGTGACGAGTCTCGATTTTGTTTAGGCATCCACGATGGTCGTGCCAGGGTTAGAAGGCGACGTGGTGAAAGGAGGAATCTACAGTTTCTTGTTGAAAGACATGTTCATCACACTGTTGGAGTTATGGTTTGGGGTGCTATAGCTTATGGTTCCAGGTCACCTCTAATCTTCATCAGAGGTAACATGAACGCGCAGCGTTATATCCACGAAGTTCTAGAACCCCATCTTTTACCCTATCTTGACACCCTGGCAGATCCAACTTTCCAACAAGATAATGCCCGACCACATGTTGCAAGAGTCACAATAGACTTCTTTCAACATAATGATGTCACATTGTTACCATGGCCACCAAGATCTCCCGACTTATCCCCAATTGAGCACGTGTGGGATATGATGGGTAGAGATTGCTCAATTTGCAACGTCCTCCTCAGACTCTAGAAGCACTTCGAGAGGAGTTGGTGGTTGCCTGGAATGAAATACCACAGGAGGACATTGACCACCTGATCAGAAGCACGAATAGGCGCGTTGGAGGATGCGTAGCACATCAGGGTGCATCCACACATTATTAAAGGTCAAAGGGCTTTAAAGCAGTGCAATCATTTTGAAATTTTTATCATTTACTTATTATGCTTCATTAAGTACTTATACAAAATTTTATTGAAATAAAACTATTTAAACTGGGTGTTCGGATATATATGTCACTTAGTATAGACTTCATCAATTTTTTATCCTTGACGTTAACTAGATTATATGCTATCTTCTAAATTACAAGCTATGTAAACTGGGCTAAAACGATATCTAATCAATTGCAAAGAAATCTTTCTAGTTTGGGGGTACATTAGATCATTTTGGAAAGTTAATTAACTCTAGGTATCAAACTTCTTGAAATATCCAATTTGAATACATTGACTCTTTTTTCCCTCTAATTACGTTCCTTACACTGGAGTTATTGCCTTGGAACAATATCTTGTACCCTGGGCTTATCAGGATTGGATGTTCTTTGAGCAATGCAACTAGATCTGAAAAAATAGTATTATAAGTAATGGTGATTTGTTGTAAGCTGTTAGGCAAATATATATAAATACACATCCACTTGCATTAAATTGTTGATTTTAGATCATTAATACCAGATATGGGACTTGATGATACCACAGCCTGACGAATTTGTTCAATGTACGTAATTATTATTGAATGATCAACATCATTTGCAAGAAAATATCATTCGGCATTCAAAAATTTCGTCAAAAAAGAAACATAACCTAACATCACAATTGACTTCTGATTGACAGGAGACTAGAAATGCAAAGCAGAACATACATGTTCCTTAACGAAGAAGACGTAATATTATCGAAATCAAGGAGGTCATAAACGCGCCCTACAATTGTAGGCACGACTGACGATACATCAAACATCGAGCGCAGTTACGTTATATTCAAGCGGAATCGGACAGTAACCCTATGTTGCGTGAGTCAGTAGACTACACAGTCGAGCAAGTTCGCAAGCACACAAGACCGCGGCTCGCACTGTGATCAAAATCAAATCGTGCAATTCTAGATCCAAGCAAAATTACGATCTTTGCCACACACAAATTCCTAAATTAATTTTGGATTAATTCAAAATAACCGAATACCAATTAACAATAGCAAGGCATCCCTTTAACCGGCGCATTTCTCCCTTCCTTCCTGTCTTTCTCCTTCCTTTCTTTCTCCCTGACTTCGTCTCGTGTCCGGGCAACCAGACTTGACAGATCTACTGACCTACGATACTTTAACAAAGAGCGAAGGTCCCACGGACCGCTTCGACGACGACAACGACGAATAGGAAGGAGAGTGGGTCAACTTTGAAAATCCGATAAAAGGTTTTCATCGCAAAAAGCATGCCACCTACGTGATCACACTTGCTTATGTGCAGGGAATGATAATAATGATGGTCATTATGAGAACCACATTTCATACGTCTGCAGTTATGTCTTAATAAAAAATTTACAAAGAACGCGGCAGAAACAAAGGAAAGAAACGAAAATTAATATTTATGAAGCAGGAAAGGCATTGTCCTTAACCCTTGCCTTTCATCAATAAAGGATGAAGCAATTAAAAAAGTTGGGATGGATGGGAGACAAATTCGGCATTGAATATGCAAAGTTCTCTGGATCATCCAAGAGAAAAGTACGGACGTTTTTATTTCATGCTCACTAAAAGGGCGCTCTTATATCAGGAGTATCTAGCTTGAAGATGTTTAAAATGTTTATGCACAGCGATCTTCCTTTTCGGAGATTCAAAATTCCAGATATCTCTATCTGGATAAGTAGGGCTCGTAGCATAAAGAATGGCATTGTACTCAAGTGATACCAAAGATAAAGAAAGTCTGGTAAAGCAGAAACAAAACTTAGAATAAAGTGGGCTATATGGAATCTTAGCTCCCTAAACTAATTTCCTTAAAACAACAGAATTTCGGAAGACTAGAGATAGGAGGTTAAACTCATAGAGAAGGCAAAAGTGTCGACGATGGAGTAAGTAATAATAACAGTCTAATCATATTAGTAAATCTGCCCGAAATAATTGTAAAGTCTGGTTTTATTGATGCAAGTTGTTCAAGGGGTATTTAAAACATGGACGCATGAAATCTATAGTCAACGCCAAACAAAGTGGCGTGCACGTCATCACGATAAAAATTCCCCGACCTAATGCCTAGGTTTCTATCACAAACAATTGCTCTATTGCAGTTTCATATTAATGTGATATATAAATTGTAAAATGGTCATTACTCTCTTATTATGGTTAATAGTCATATAAACATTGTTATTAAAATATCACATAAGTTGCTTTCTGATAAATTTAGACGCATTATGCGAAATAAAATGTTTTGCAAACGCTCCAATCACTTATCGACATGTAAACGCACTAAACCGATTTCGCAGCGTTGACACATTGTCACCTTGAAACTTATTTAAACTGGGAACTGACATTTGTATTAATTTTGACACTGAATCAATTTGTGGCATTTCAAATCTTTATAAATCCTTTGGCCCCGCATACTGTAAATCAACAACTGTTTGTTTCAAAACAAAATTATTCATTTTACGAGTAGATAAAGGCAATTTTGGTATATAAAGATGCCCAAACAGTTAAATAGTCGGTGTAAAGAACTCGTGGCCTCGTTAATGCACTACTTTGAGCAAGAAAGGGACAACAACGGGCCTTTGTTGCCTTTAAATGCTGTTCAAGAGGTAGGTTACTAATAATTATATGTAATGTATATTAATAATAGTGAAATTTTATTTCATTTTTTGTAGCGTGTTGCTGCTGCTTTAAAAATTAGTTTAAGGACAGTTAGTCGTATTTCCGAGGGTGTGAAAAGTGATGCAAATTTAGAATCGCCCAAGAAAAAGCGGAGTTATATTAAACGTGTAACCAACACAGCGACATTGGATACAAGTGCCCTTCGAGAAGTGATCTATAATATGTATCACAAAAGTAAGATCTTATTATAATAACTTATCAGAAATTTGCATTAATTTGTTAACTAAATTATAATGTTATATTACACATGGTTTCAGAAGAACAAGTTACGATACAAACTTTATGGTCTCGATTAAGAGATAGGGCATTATTTGATGGTAGTGCCACGTCTTTAAGGCGGTTGCTTAGAGATCTTGGATTTAAGTGGCTTAAGGACAATCCGCGACGAGGGCTCATGGAACTACCAAGTATAGCTTTGAAAAGGGTGGAATTTCTAAGGCAATACAATCAAGCCAAGGTTGAGGCCTTATACCAGTTTGTCTTCCTCGATGAAACTTGGATATTTCAAAATGAGACCATAGGTCGCTCTTGGCAAAATGGAAACCAAAAAAGCGTGAAAGCTATTAAAACAGATGGTAAAAGGTATGTACTTTTACACAATTTGCACTATAAAATTTAAAACTAATATATTTTAGATACATTATATTACATGCTGGAAATGAAAATGGGTTTATTGAGGGTAGTGAAGCGATATTTTCTTCGAAAACAAAATTGAGCGATTACCATGGAGAGATGAACCAGGACAATTTTTTGAAATGGTTTCAACATCAGTTATTAGAAAAATTGGAGAGTCCATCTATGATTATACTGGATAACGCCCCTTATCACAGCATGATATTGAACAAAGTGCCCAACAATGCATGGACAAAAAAAATATCCAAGACTGGTTGACAAATCAAAACATACCATTTTCAAACACAATGTTTAAAACAGAGCTATTGAGTATTGTTGCTCGGTACATAATGCTTCTTAATTATATATATTTTGGTCGACAGTTTATATTTCTTTTGTTTATTCCTATTCTTAAAATAACTGCTTTTTTAGAAACAAACCACCTAAAATATACGTGATTGATGAACCATTGTATATTTAACCCTATTGAGTTAATTTGGGGCATAGCAAAAGGTTACTATAACAGACATATTGGTAGAGATGGTAACAGTGAAAAAGACTGTTTGGATATGTGGAACGAGGCTCTACAAACGGTTACCCCAGACATGTGGAAAAATAGTGTTCGACATACTGAGCAAGAAATTTTTAAATGGTATGAAAGAGAACGAATTTTTGATCGACCAGACATCGAACCTTTAATAATCAACTTTGAGAGTGATGAAGATTCAGATTCAGACAGCGCTAAAGAAAGAAACTCCGACTAACTTTATTGTACAGAAAAGCTTACACCAGTAGCTTACCTAATTTTAGAATGCATTTTTCTGTATGAATTCTGTAAAATAAATACCATGCATAAAATTTGGAGGACCCCATTTGGATTTTTATTCAGCACCTTTAAGCTATCAATTAAATATGGTAGTTTCATAGTGTCATCTGATCAATAATTGTCATACTTAATGATTATGCAAGTACAGATCTATAATTTTATTATACTATTATTTTTGTTCTCATTTGAGGTTAATATTGCTTATAAACCTAGATATGTAATTAATAAATTTTATTATTTTACAAAAAGTTTGGCAACAATGTAAATTTTTCAACACACCCACCTTGATGACGTGCACGCCACTTTGTTTGGCGTTGACTATATTACTACTAGGAAATTTTTTTGGGAAACTTTTTATTCGTCTGAGACGAATGAGAAATTGCGTTTTTCTTAAATTCAATCGAAAGTGTTGTCAGAAACTAAAAAACTCTCAAAATAAGATTTATAAGACCTACAGAATGAGACCACACGCAAAAAGATCCGACTTATAGTAAAAAAGTTATGCACGAGAACAGTGCATGTTATGATTCTTGTTGCTAATACGTCGATAATTTCTTAACATTTTCTGTCTCTGTCTTTTACTTAATATCCTCAGTTCTGAACCATATGTAAGGGTAGGATATACAGTGAGTTGAGCATTCCAATTTTTGTTTTTGTAGATATTTCTTTTTTGTTAAATAGGTGTTTATGTAGTTGGAAGTATACACTTGTAGTTGCTTTTATTCTATCTTCTATTTCTGCCTCAACCTTTCCATCCTCTGTGACCATTATTCCTTAATATTCAAACTGAGTTATTCGTTGTACTGATTGTTGTTCTAGTCGGATTTCTATGTTTTGTGGGTCTTTAGAAATACTTATACATATTGTTTTGTTCATATTTAGTTTCAGTTTGTCTTTTCTGATTTCCTCATTCGATACATCATGTTGAAGGTCTTCTGTTTTGTTTGCTAACAGTACTCGGTCATCAGTTGTAAATTTTCCAGCTGTTTTATTTTTTGTTCTTCCATAGTTGTAGGTATTCTTATATTGACTTTGCATGTTTTCTATTAGATTTTTGTCCACATTATATGGGGTTGTCCAAAACGGACGCAGGAAAGTAAACGCATATTAAAACAAGAAAGATTGATATTCAAATCAAGTTGGGTACTTTATTTTGAAGGTTCATTTATACCATTTATGTATAAAAAATAATATCGCTCAAATGATCACCACGACTGGATTTAAAGACGTCCACGCGATGGTCGAAATTTTCAATGACATTTTGCAACATGGTCGGTTCTATGGCATTTATCTCGGCAATGATGTTGTTTTTGAGTTCTTGGAGGGTGGCTGGTTTGTTGACGTCGACTTTGCTTTTCAAATATCCCGATAAAAAGAAGTCCAAGGGAGTCAAATCGCACGATCTTGGTGGCCATGGCACATTTCCTCTGCGCGAAATCACGCGATCACCGAAGAAGGACTGCAATCGATGGATATTGACGTTGGTTGTGTGGCATGTTGCACCGTCTTGTTGGAAATAAACATCGTCCATTTCCTTTCTTTCAAGTTGCGGCAAAAGATAGTCCTCTATCATCGCGTGATATCTCTCAGAATTGACGGTAACGGCGTCCCCTGCCGCATTTTCGAAAAAGTAAGGTCCGATGATGCCTTTTGACCACAATGCACACCACACAGTCACTTTTTGAGGATGCATCGGCTGCTCTTGATACTCGCGGGGATTTTCGTTCGCCCAGATGCGGCAGTTTTTCTTGTTTACCGTCCCATTCAAAGTGAAATGCGCTTCGTCGCTGAACATGATTTTTGATGAAAAATTGGCATCAATTTGGCGGTGTTCAAGGAGCCAATCTGAGAACGTTCGGCGCGAAAAATGGTTGGCCCGACGCAGCTCTTGCGTCAATTGGATCTTGTAGGCGTGTACATTCAAATCCTTGTGGAGAATGCGGAGCAAACTGGTTCTCGAAATGCTCAATTCTTGAGATCGACGCGTTGTTGATTGTTTCGGATCGTCTCTCACACTCTCCTTCACAACAGCAATATTTTCCGGTGTGCGAACGCTCCTTGGCCGGCCAGAGCCTGGCAGATTTGCCACAGAACCTGTTGCCTCGAATTTACGCATCAGACGACCGATGGTTGTTTCGTTTGGGTGGTTGTTGCGACCGAAATGTTCACGAAGCGCGCGAACCGTGTTTTTTATTTTTACACCTTTTTGTAGTGCTCTTGAATAACTTTAATGCGGTCTTCAATCGAGTACGACTCCATAGCGATCAATGGCAAACATTCAACTAACAAAATGACATGTCGGTGACAGGAAACAAAGATGGCGTCTACGTCAAATTGACGTTTACTTTCCTGCGTCCCTATTGGACAACCCTTTAGTTGTTCAATATACCCCAGAGGTCCATTCTATCCACTGAATCTATGTTGCACATATACAGGGTGTCCGCAAAGTTAGGGTTTTCCTTTTCAGAAACAACTACCCTTGAAATAACAAAGGTAATGTGTAGTGAAACGAGGGCGACCAAGTAAAAAAAAATAAAGGAAAAGTAATCACTCTCCAGTTGACGAGAAGGGCTAAGTACGTCTCTGTCCGAAATCATACCGCTCCAACAGAAAATGAAATCAGCTGATGCGCTACCGAGCAGACGCAGGCAAACAAGGAAGGCAAAATGTTGCGTAAAAAGTCTAGGTCTAGGTTCACCATGCCAGCCCAAACATTCACCGAAAATGTTTGTTGAAAATGTGCCCGACGGACAGCGTGCGGATTTTCTACTGACCAAACATGAATGTTGCGAAAGTTATTCACCCCATTACGCGTGAACGTAGATTCGTCTGTCACCAATATGCACTTCAAAAAGTCCGGATTATTGTCATGTTGATGCAACAACCACTCACAAAACCGCACTCTTGCTGGAAAATCGTCAGGTTGAAGGGATTGTACACGTTGGACGTGAGCCCCTCTTCACGCAGCGTTTGCTACACTTTAGTTTTTGATACTTGCACTTCTCTAGCCACGTCTCTAGTGCTTGTTGAGGGATTCACGAATACGCGATTACCTCTACACGCGTGACCGTAACCGTCGGTTGAAGCTTGCATACTGACCTGAAACACTGACCCCTACCCAGTTCTGTCGTCGGGTTGAGCTAGTGTCCTAGTACCAGTCGGGGATGTCGCGGCTACAGGACGGTATTCAGATATTTTTGATGTTGCAGAGCCCTTTATCTCGGTTCCCTTGAGACATTGGTGTATATGGTACTAAGAAAAATTGCTTATGTTTTCAAGATCTACACGTCGTGTAAAGGAAAACCCCAACTTTGCGGACACCCTGCATATTGTTTCGTTATTATCTACTACTCTTTCTGAGTTGTTTTATTATGAATATTGCATCCGTTGTTCCTCTGCCTTCCCTGAATCCATGTTGTGCTTAGTCCAGGCTGTGCTATATTTCCCACTCTAGTTTTTCGGTTAGTACGCTCTCATAAACTTTTTCGGGCATACTTAATAGAGTGATTTCTCTCTAGTTCACATACCTCTGTATATCCCTTTTTAAATAGTGGTAGTATCACTGAGAACTCCCAGTCTTTCGATATCTCTACCGTTATTCCACATACCTCTTCTGCGCTACTCAATATACATGTTTTAGCTTGTGGATACTAAAATAATTTCCATCTTTTAGGTGATGTTCAAGCTTGTTATCTAAAAGGTTTTTGAATCTTGCTTGTGCATGATATTCCCTTAGTTCGTGCGTTTTAATTTTGCGCTGGACTTCTTTTCGGTGTTTCCTGTACTCCTTCCTTGCACGATAAATATTTTTGTTTCTAGGAGATAATGGTGACTTCTTATTACAAAACCTCTTTTGACACTTGTATCTTTGATTTTTGACATCAGTGACAGACTTTTCATTTCTACTTGTGAGTACCCGAGTATATCTCTGCGATTTTGGTGTTACTTGTTATCAACTCATAATAGAAATTACATAAGAGTTATTAACGTGGATTTTTTCCACGATTAATCCAAAATAAGCGCATCGTCTTATCAGTTTTGTCTACAAAAGATACATATCTGTTTAAGCCATGATTAAAGGAAAAGGTAAAGACGGATATAAAAGAGCTACGTTGCTAGAGCCAGCCCGCCAGTTCGTTTAGAAGGGCAAAATGGTACAGTCCAGGTTTAGCTTGCTTGTTCTCCTGACATTCTTGTGCATTGCAAGTAAGTACCAAACAACTACGTTCCTCTGATTTAAAGATAAACACATTTTAATAATAATAATAATATTTATTCGCCAAAATACAAGAAATGGGCAAATAAATATGAAAAAACCACAGAAGGCATCGCCTGTTTGTGGTTTATATCTTAATAACTAACAATCAGTCAAATATGTGTATAACAATTATTGTTAAATCTAAAAGGTATTAATGTAATTGGAATTTTGTAGTTTTAGTTTTCTATATAATTATGTTATGTATAGTCATTCGCTGCACATTACTAACCCAGTCTTTCAATTTTCTTCTAATTTTTTTTCCAAAATTAAGTATCTTTATTTCGTTTGGTACTACATTATATAATTTAGCTGCTAAGAATTTAAATGATTTTTTGAATAATGTTTTGTGTGGTCTTTGGATATTAGATGACCCTATTCGAAATCATGTGTTATGCTCGTGTTTATAGGATTTTTTCTTTTTATTACAATTCTTATATATAATCTTGGCTTATGGAAAATGGCTTTCAAAACAGTTCTTTGTGCTATATTCAGGTCAGAAATATATGTCTTGCAGGCAGCACCCCAGGCTGTGATGCCGTATATTATATGGGTTTCAACTAAGGCATGGTATATGATTCGCAGATAACTTTCTGTAAGAATGTTAGCAAGCATTTTGGGTTTATAGGCAACATTTCTAATTTTTTTGATATCATATTTAATATGGTTATCCCACCTTAGATGTGAGTCTATAAATATTCCAAAATATTTCAAAGTGTTAACTCTATCGATTTTGGTCTTTTGGCCATGATAATTAACGGAAATTTGTTCGAAGGTAGGTAAAAATTTTGAATAGGATGTAAATGCAATAAATTATGTTTTTTTGAAGTAAACTGTTAAAATTTTAGTATCAAACCAGTCAATGATCCTTATAAAATCCTTTTCAGCTATTTGCTTCAGTGTGCTCCAGTCATCAGCTTTATTTAATACGAGGGTGTCATCTGCAAAACATAATTATAATCTTTCCAGAACTGTTAATTTTGAATAAGTCATTTAAGTAGAGACAAAATAGTATTATAATATTAGTTAACGCGTACTAATCAAACAAGTTATAGTTTAAGAACTATCAATACACATGATGTTTTTGATGCTATTTATAAACCACATTGTAAAACTTTTATAGCACCTGTGTAGATAATAACAAATTTTTGAGTTTACTCGTACTAACAATACACTTCCTGAGCAGCAGTTCGGCTTCGAAAAGTTCGTAGCACTGTTTCTGCCCTGTCAGCAAAAACTATGCGAACAATGCGTTGCAGGCAAAATCTGACGATTGAAGTTGTTAACCCAACATACGTTTCTTTTTGTTTCTAGGATCACAAGACTTCACGGCCCAGCTGCTAAAGCCCGGCCATGAATGCGTAAGGGAATGCAAGGAAGGCGAGTCTCCAATGTTTTGTCACTACAAGTTCACTGTAGAGCTATACCAAACTTTGGGAGCGTAAGTTTTATGTGCAATACAAGACGTTACCGAACTTAATCTCCAACCTAATGGGAGAACATACTTGTACATATTAAGTAAATACATCGGTATGATACTAGAAACAATCTCCACAAAATTTTAATAGCCGATCAAAATCGTCTTCATTAAGCCCTTGTACCAGGTGAATTTTATACGGATGAAAACTATGGGCCTTTAGAGTTCGTTGGACAGTACGTCGACTAACACCACACACAGTCTCCAATTTGCGGGTACTTACCGTAGGATCTACATAAACTTGCCCTAAAACCCCCACTTCTATTGCTTCGTTCCTTATGGGATTTTCAATGTTGCGTTTTTTATTGGCGACTGACCCAGTTTACCGAAATTTAGCTATAAGTTCTAGAACATATTTTCGATGCACGTTACTGTTCTCATGTCGCTCATAAAATATTTCTGCTGTTCTATTAGCGCACTGATTATTTCCGAAAACTATTTCGATAATTTCAACTCTTTCTGCTATGGAATAATGGTTAATTTATGTAATAAAGCGTTACATGTTGTTTTAGCAACAAAGTTTGGTCAAATCAATCGCAAACTTTGTACTAAATTCCTATTTAAAATAAGTACGAGATATTTCCTTATCTTTCTTCAAGAAATAACTGTTTTGCCACCAAAAACGCTCCAATAGCTATTTTCAACAATAAAATGATAAACAAACTATGATCGTAGTGAAGAAAAGCATTTACTTTTTCTGAAAGTAGTACAAATTAATCTGGTGTACCTATTAAAGTCTACTTTAAGCTTTAAATCAATAAGTCTTCAAAACTACTGAACTGAAGTACATTAATTTTATACTATTATAAAGGGAATTGAAAGACCTTTAAAATATGGTATCACTCGACCCCCCTTTCCATTTAAGATTATGGGGGTGGTGTCACCCCCGCTTAGGGGGCTGCACGTGCTAACGTGATTTTTTGCCAAACTTGTGATGCCCTCGAAAACAAAATCGACGGGTCTGAGCATTTTTCCAAAAAAAAAAACTGAGCTGCCAGTAAATGCGTCTGTTTCGTTTTCGATGCGCCACCCTGTATAATATATGTACAGAACACCATCGGCTATAAACAAGCCGAAACGGCACCAACTTTTATGGAATCAAGTTCTTTAATAAGTTACTGCTTGTTGTAAAATCAATGGTTTTAGCATTTTCGCCTTAAAAAAGCTTTTTTCTCGTTGGAGGAATTTACGCATAATGATATAAATGTTTGCATGCAAATTTTATCATATCTATCTTTATTAACCTGTATTTCTTACAAATCTAATCTGTGTAAGTACCGTAGTGTATAAACACCAATAAATTATTATTTTCATGTGGAACGATCGACGAAATATGGCTTGATAAATTATTAAAAAGAAGAAGACCAGGACCAAATATACTAAGTGACATATAAATCCGAACACCCAGTTTAAATGGTTTTATTTTAATAAAATTTTTTATAAGTACTTAGTGAAGCATAATAAGTAAATGATAAAAATTTCAAAATGATTGCACTGCTTTAAAGCCCTTTGACATTTAATAATGTGTGGATGCACCCTGATGTGCTACGCATTCTCCAACGCGCCTAGGCATGCTTCTGATCAGGTGGTCAATGTCCTCCTGTGGCATCTCATTCCAGGCAACCACCAACTCCTCTCGAAGTGCTTCTAGAGTCTGAGGAGGACATTGCAAATTGAGCAATCTCCTACCCATCATATCCCACACGTGCTCAGTTGGGGATAAGTCGGGAGATCTTGGTGGCCATGGTAACAATGTGACATCATTATGTTGAAAGAAGTCTATTACGACTCTTGCAAAATGTGGTCGGGCATTATCTTGTTGGAAAGTTGGATCTGCCAGGGTGTCAAGATAGGGTAAAAGATGGGGTTCTAAAACTTCGTGGATATAACGCTGCGCGTTCATGTTACCTCTGATGAAGATTAAATGTGACCTGGAACCATAAGCTATAGCACCCCAAACCATAACTCCAACAGTGTGATGAACATGTTTTTCAACAAAAAACTGTGGATGCCTCCTTTCACCACGTCGCCTTCTAACCCTGGCACGACCATCGTGCATGCCTAAACAAAATCGAGACTCGTCACTAAAGACAATACTGTTCCATTCCTGATCCCAGAGTGACCGTTGTCTGCACCACTCAAGGCGATTACGTCGGTGTTCTCGAGTTAAAGGGAGGACCCAGTGTGGCCGGTATGAAAACAAGCCAAAACTTCTCATTCGTCGGTAAACACTTCGCATGCCAATAGGTCTTCCGTGTTCTGCAAACCATTCATTTGCAATGGAGCTGGTAGTGGAGAAACTGTCCCTTAAGGCCAATAATCTTAGGCGGCGATCTTCACGGTCTGTTGTTCTACGGCGGCGTCCAGTGCCCCTTGCTCTTTGCGTACGGCCTTCTCGAAGCCATGCCTGACAACACCTAACCACAGTGTCTACACTTCTTTGCACTCTAACTGCAATTGCCCGAAAAGAAAGTCCAGCTTCCCGAAGTCCCACTATACGGCCCCCTATCAAACTCACTAAGTTGACGAAATCGTACAGGTCTCCGTACTCTAGGCATCGTAACCGATCGTAAAGGATGCCAAGAACCAAAATCCGCCAACGTTGATTCTTTACTGCGGCTGAAATATTCATTTTTAGAGGGTTAGTGAATTAAAAAAAAGCAGTATAAAAACCGGAATGTCCAACTGATAAGGCTGAACGTTTTTTCACTTGTTATTTACAGTAAGATAAATACATTCACCAACTTTTCTTAAAATAAAACCATTTAAACTGGGTGTTCGGATTTATATGTCACTTAGTATATGTGCCGAAGTCTTAGAGATGATCGCGTAAAAACCTTTGGGGCAGGTTGGCGTCTGTTAGGATACTGTTACTACGTTGATATTCCCGAAAAGCCGCTAAAGCATTTCCATTACAGAACCCGTACACAAAAATAATATCGGCATACCCATCATTGCTAAAATGTTTGAATCTATAAAATATTTTTCTGCATTTTTCTGTTGAGCATATCCCTGCTAGTGATCGGATGCATCCTTTTTGAGACACAAATACATCTTCAGAGCGCGTTGACCAACACCAGAAACATACCCCATATCTGAATATTGAATCCGCATTATCAAAATGAACTTGTAACAGTTGTTCAGTTGTTAGTATAGCTGTTAATTGTCTCAGCACATAGCTTTTAGAGTTTATCTTTGGTATAAGAAATTCGCAGTGGACCTTCCAATTTAAGTTCGAATCAAAATGAAGTCAAGTTTATCGTCACCCAATCTAACTTGCAACTCTTCTACAGTTTTTTGTGCATGACGAAAATGAGTCAGCGTTGTTTTTGGATGGATTCAAGTATAGTGAATACTGGTTAAACCATGTATTGATTTTCCCTATTAAGTCATTACATTTATTTCCCAAAATCATATCCGAATTACTTGAGGTTATGGTAGAAACGTCATCAGCATATGCTATAAAGTGAGTATTATCATGTGGAAGGAAAAAGATTAGGCCAAGGCTAGAACCCTCAGGGACCGTAATGTCTTGTGCACCTGACAAAATCATGTTGTTCTCTGCATTAAGATGTTGGTTAAATAATGATGATGATGATGTAAAGAAAACTTTGAGCTTAAACTGCGACTGTATCTTAAATCCGGTGGCCTCCTACTATCATGTTGTAAATGTAGAAACGTGTTTGGAATGGCTATTGTCGATACACGAAATGCTTGTCTCAAAAGTAAAATTTGTGGAACATGTAAGGATCTTGGGATCAAGTCGAAACTCAGCGACATATATTTTCAAATGCCCATTAATTGTTAGAAAATTTATCAAATCACTTCTGCATTATCAAGAAAACAATGCACACCCTATATAAACTAAGGCGAGTTGATATTATTCCCCCCAAAACAGTGGACACATTTTTGTAGGTTAGGTAGCTTCAGTCTCATTGCAATCAACTTCAACACTTTAAATTAGCTTCAGTTGGAATCAGTTTCCATAATCATACTTTAGCAACTAAAATCAACTGGCTATTTAAGTATTGTTATACAGGGTGTCCCAGAAGTCGACATCAAAAATTACTCGTTAACTTATGCACAATTTTTAGTAGAATTAGAATCTTGCACAAAAAACGTGCTCCATCCATACCACGTACAGCGTGTTCAAGCTCTTCTGCCCCGGGATTATGAGCCCCGAGTTGCTTTTTGTCGCACAATGTTAGAAAGACACAGGGAAGATCCACGGTTCTTTGAAAAAATTGTATGGTCAGATGAGACCACATTTAAGAAAGATGGGTACATGAACCTGCATAACTTACACGAGTGGCACGTAGCAAACCCACATTTGATGAGAGAAGATAAATCTCAATATCGCTTCAAGATAAACCATTGGACAGGAATTTTAAATGGTAAAATAATCGGTCCGTTTGAGTTCCCAGAGACTTTGATTGCTGAGGTTTATTTAGGTTTTTTTGCAAAATCATTTAGAAAATTTATTGGAGGACGTACCACTGAGTATTTACAGGGACATGTGGTTTCAGCATGATGGCTGCCCAGCGCACTATGCACTCTCAGTGAGAGAGTATCTCGATCAAAACTTTCCAGGCAGATGGATAGGGCGGTCTGGTACAATACCGTGGCCAGCCCGGTCACCAGATTTGAATCCGTTAGATTTTTTTTACTGGGGAACTGTAAAAGAAAAAGTGTATTTCAAGCCGATTCAAAATGTAGCTGAGCTACGGCAAAGACTATTGGAAGCAGCTGAGTTTATTAATAACCGTGGATTCGCTCGTTTAATAACCTGATGTTTTTTAAGAAGATGTCGAGCTTGTATTGCGGCTGAAGTAAAACAGTTTGAGCATTTGCTGTAAAGGTAAATCATCATCAGCAGCATTTTGACGCCCACTGTTGTGCAAACAGTTATCCTTAAGGGTCCTTGTGCGTTTTCATAATCGCTGTTTAATTAGGAAATTTTGAAAAATGTTCATCAGTTTTTTTTCAAATAAAAATTGTGCATAAGTTAACGAGTAATCTTCTAAGTGTTATACCATTTTGGAATCGTTATTAAATGCGCCAACTTTTAAGGTTACTTGCCAAACTCTCGTAGTACATTTTTTTCCAGTACAGCCAGTTAAAGTTGAGCAAAGTTTTACTTTGGAATACTTGGTTGGGAAATAAGTGTCAATTTTTCCTGAACGAGAAAAGTTGGCAGTAAGGTTGAGACACCAGTTTGAAGATGCATTATTCATCATTGCATTGGAAAAATAAAATCCAAAAACAGTTATATTTGTAGTAACAGGAGTTGACAGATTGCCGTAGGGTGTGAAATTTCTATATCTTTTTCAAAGACCTATAATTTTCAAAACACATACATAAAAATTTTTTAAATAATTTTCTGATAGCCGTTATGACTTTGCCTATCACCCGGTTTCGGCTTGACGTCGACTTCTGGGACACCCTGTATATAGGTTTGAATAATGCTAGCAATAATATTATGGTTTAAGGAGACTTCAGACTAAAAAGCGTAATAATGAACTAGCGCAGTTGCTAGCATGCTAACGCTATGCCAAATATTGTACGTTGATGTCTTTATTTAAAAAGTCCAGTACCGCAGTTGCTGGTATGCTAATGCAATGCTAGCGATATACTTTATCCCTATCTTCAATCATTTGTTATCCTTCATCGTCTTTGATCTTACATCTA
This sequence comes from Acanthoscelides obtectus, assembly GCA_963669975.1. Classification (NCBI taxonomy): domain Eukaryota; kingdom Metazoa; phylum Arthropoda; class Insecta; order Coleoptera; family Chrysomelidae; genus Acanthoscelides; species Acanthoscelides obtectus. Next base: position 124,731 of record CAVLJG010003181.1, on the reverse strand, counting down.
TCGTTTATCCTTTATCTTTGACCTTTCATCTTTTATCCTCTATTTTTTATCCTCTATACTTTATCTGTCATCTGTCATCGGTCACCTGTCACCGGTCACCTGTCATCTGTCATCTGTCATCTGTCAGCTGTCATGTGTCATCTGTCATCTGTTATTTGTTATCTGTTCCTCTTACCTCTTAAGGCGCCGAGTTTCTAGTTTCCGAAAAAAAAAAACAGGAAAAACTGCCTCGACGTCAAACGCTCCGATCCAGACTCGACACGCGAACGTTAAACGAAAAACAAAAGACTACCGCTTAATATAGTCGATTTTGTTTGGCAGTATTGCTGATATGATGGAAAATCATGTTTGGACAAGAAAAAGTTCAAAATGTCTCATAGGTCTGAGGGATAGTTATTTTTTGTAACAGAGAGAAAATGGCAGTTGTGTGAACGGGTCTTCTATTTGATTTGTTATAGTCAATATAAACCGGTTCTTAATGCTACCTGATTACTTTGCAGGCCCTGCGATCTGTGCCATCCTGACGATAAGTTTACTTCCAAGTGCCCTTGCATCTTGGCTGATGGTTTTGAGCGAACTCTGCTTGCAGTCAACAAAATGCTGCCTGCACCAAGTATACAGGTAACAGAATAAAACATGAAATAAAATTATTTAGATTTTTCTCCTTTTTCGACTCTTACTCTCCTCCTTGTCGTCTTCTATCTTCTCAGTCTCCTTCTTTTAGAGCTAGAGTTACAACAGAGCCATGAGTTACCGGTATAATAGGAAATGAAATTAATTTTTCATTCATTTTCAACAAGACGGTGTACAATATATACCAGGAGAGTTACAAATGAGGGTGCGACCTTTTCGTTGGGCCGCACTGTATATTGTATATATTTAAATGACCTTTCTTATGTGCGCTTAGGTTTGCGCAGGCGACAGGATCGTCGTTGACGTGACGAACGCGATGGAGGGTTACGACACGACACTTCACTGGCACGGCCTCCGTCAGAAGAACACCCAGTACTTTGATGGAGTACCGATGATCACGCAATGTCCTATTAGCGCGGGACAGACGTTTAGGTAAGCTTAACCCAAATCGCCGTCACGGTCAAGAAATAGTAGAAAAAGTAGAGTTTAATTTCCATATAACATATTTAGCTTGTGTTGCGACAGCTTCAATCTGTTTTTACCAGGAAGTTTAATCTTTATGAATGCTATATGATAGTTGTAGTCACCGTTCTTTTGCCAGTATCGCTTTATATATCTCTATCTTCCTCAAAAATACACATGCAACCTATAGTCAACGCCAAACAAAGTGGCGTGCACGTCATCAAGGTGGGTGTGTTGAAAAATTTACATTGTTGCCAAACTTTTTGTAAAATAATAAAATTTATTATTTACATATCTAGGTTTATAAGCAATATTAACCTCAAATGAGAACAAAAAAAATAGTATAATAAAATTATAGATCTGTACTTGCATAATCATTAAGTATGACAATTATTGATCAGATGACACTATGAAACTACCATATTTAATTGATAGCTTAAAGGTACTGAATAAAAATCCAAATGGGGTCCTCCAAATTTTATGCATGGTATTTATTTTACAGAATTCATACAGAAAAATGCATTCTAAAATTAGGTAAGCTACTGGTGTAAGCTTTTTCTGTACAATAAAGTTAGTCGGAGTTTCTTTCTTCAGCGCTGTCTGAATCTGAATCTTCATCACTCTCAAAGTTGATTATTAAAGGTTCGATGTCTGGTCGATCAAAAATTCGTTCTCTTTCATACCATTTAAAAATTTCTTGCTCAGTATGTCGAACCCTATTTTTCCACATGTCTGGGGTAACCGTTTGTAGAGCCTCGTTCCACATATCCAAACAGTCTTTTTCACTGTTACCATCTCTACCAATATGTCTGTTATAGTAACCTTTTGCTATGCCCCAAATTAACTCAATAGGGTTAAATATACAATGGTAAGGAGGCAGACGAAGAACTTTGTGCCCATGTTGTTCCGCCAATTCATCAATCACGTATATTTTAGGTGGTTTGTTTCTAAAAAAGCAGTTATTTTAAGAATAGGAATAAACAAAAGAAATATAAACTGTCGACCAAAATATATATAATTAAGAAGCATTATGTACCGAGCAACAATACTCAATAGCTCTGTTTTAAACATTGTGTTTAAAAATGGTATGTTTTGATTTGTCAACCAGTCTTGGATATTTTTTTTTGTCCATGCATTGTTGGGCACTTTGTTCAATATCATGCTGTGATAAGGGGCGTTATCCAGTATAATCATAGATGGACTCTCCAATTTTTCTAATAACTGATGTTGAAACCATTTCAAAAAATTGTCCTGGTTCATATCTCCATGGTAATCGCTCAATTTTGTTTTCGAAGAAAATATCGCTTCACTACCCTCAATAAACCCATTTTCATTTCCAGCATGTAATATAATGTATCTAAAATATATTAGTTTTAAATTTTATAGTGCAAATTGTGTAAAAGTACATACCTTTTACCATCTGTTTTAATAGCTTTCACGCTTTTTTGGTTTCCATTTTGCCAAGAGCGACCTATGGTCCCATTTTGAAATATCCAAGTTTCATCGAGGAAGACAAACTGGTATAAGGCCTCAACCTTGGCTTGATTGTATTGCCTTAGAAATTCCACCCTTTTCAAAGCTATACTTGGTAGTTCCATGAGCCCTCGTCGCGGATTGTCCTTAAGCCACTTAAATCCAAGATCTCTAAGCAACCGCCTTAAAGACGTGGCACTACCATCAAATAATGCCCTATCTCTTAATCGAGACCATAAAGTTTGTATCGTAACTTGTTCTTCTGAAACCATGTGTAATATGACATTATAATTTAGTTAACAAATTAATGCAAATTTCTGATAAGTTATTATAATAAGATCTTACTTTTGTGATACATATTATAGATCACTTCTCGAATGGCACTTGTATCCAATGTCGCTGTGTTGGTTACACGTTTAATATAACTCCGCTTTTTCTTGGGCGATTCTAAATTTGCATCACTTTTTACACCCTCGGAAATACGACTAACTGTCCTTAAACTAATTTTTAAAGCAGCAGCAACACGCTACAAAAAATGAAATACAATTTCACTATTATTAATATACATTACATATAATTATTAGTAACCTACCTCTTGAACAGCATTTAAAGGCAACAAAGGCCTGTTGTTATCCCTTTCTTGCTCAAAGTAGTGCATTAACGAGGCCACGAGTTCCTTACACCGACTATTTAACTGTTTGGGCATCTTTATATATCAAAATTGCCTTTATCTACTCGTAAAATGAATAATTTTGTTTTGAAACAAACAGTTGTTGATTTAGAGTATGCGGGGCCAAAGGATTTGTAAAGATTTGAAATGCCACAAATTGATTCAGTGTCAAAATTAATACAAATGTCAGTTCCCAGTTTAAATAAGTTTCAAGGTGACAATGTGTCAACGCTGCGAAATCGGTTTAGTGCGTTTACATGTCGATAAGTGATTGGAGCGTTTGCAAAACATTTTATTTCGCATAATGCGTCTAAATTTATCAGAAAGCAACTTATGTGATATTTTAATAACAATGTTTATATGACTATTAACCATAATAAGAGAGTAATGACCATTTTACAATTTATATATCACATTAATATGAAACTGCAATAGAGCAATTGTTTGTGACAGAAACCTAGGCATTAGGTCGGGGAATTTTTATCGTGATGACGTGCACGCCACTTTGTTTGGCGTTGACTATACCTCTGTGTGTGAACGTTTGTTCAGTAAGCTCAAAGACATACGTTTTTTAGTTCTGTGTTTCCATCTCGAAAACTTTGTCTCTACGTATGAGTGCCCTTCAATCGTATTTGTCAGGGTGACAACTTACTTGTCATCGGCGTGCAATTTGAGTTGTCCTGTTATCAATCTTCAATATAAAATTGTACAATGCCCGGAAATACGATCCATGGAGAAAATTTATTAGAGTATTTAAAGGAAGAGAATGAAAACAGCGGTCCCGTGTTACTCTCTTCATTTGTACTGGAGAGAGTAGCAGATGCGCTGAGGATTAGACTGCGCAGAGTTCCGCTCATGGTACGGAGACTCGATCTGTTTACTTATTTCATATGGCGTTGATGACTTTAACGCAAGAACGGTGACTACAACTGTAGCAGAATAGCTCTCACGATGTTAATATAACACCTGAAACTAATCCTGTCGTGTTCATGTTGATAAGCTTTTGTTGTGGGGTAGCTAAATCAAACCGCACACAAGGTTAGTTGTTAGCTTTAGAGCTTTTTCAATTTTTTAGAGTCATAATGGCAATGAGAATATACTGACAGTCTACTTCAGTTATAACAAATGATTCCAACAATCCTGTTTCACGTGGTGAACTTCACCATTTTGTTTGATATTATTTGTCAAACCTCCTCCCATCGTCTGCTATATCTACCAGAATCGATGGCATCTAGCGGTCTCAGTGATAGCTCCAACAGAAGCTGTCATTCAACTCGCAGCTTTCGATTCTGTATTTAAAAAAATGATTTCGCGACAATTGTTAGCTCTTTGGTCTCTTTGGCCATTGGGAAAGCAGTGGTTGATTTACTATAGATTCTGTACTATAACTGTATTCTTATTTGTACAATAGATACCAGATGATCACCAACGAGGGCACATACTTCTACCACACGCACTCGGGCCTCCAAAAATTCGATGGTATCGAGGGCAGCGTCATCGCGAGATTGCCTCGCAGCCAGGACGGTGCTGCACATCTGTTCGACTATGATCTTCCCGAGCACGTGGTGTTCGTCAACGACTGGATGCACACGCACATCGAGAGCAAGTTTCCAGGATTGCGAACGGTAAGTGCAATTCCGCAAACTATCATCCTATGGTCTCACAGAGAAGCTTTCCACAACGTCAACGCGGGTGTTCCTCAGGGATCGGTCCTGGCTTCGACACTGTTCCTCTTACACATCAACGACCTCCTTTCCTTTACGATCAATCCGATCCGCAGCTTTTCTGATGTCACCGCTCCACATACAGGAGTAGGGAAGCAGTTTAAACGTAATTGAATAATTATTATTTTTCTACTGTTAGAGCGCTTCTGTGAGTAGATGCATTCTTTCGATAGAGCGTGATTTTTGCTTCAGTAAGCCTGATATTTTCTCTATTCCGGTTATTTTTGGGTACCTCCTCGTATAATAAAAGAATTAAATAAATCAAGTTAGTCAAAAGTTGTTTTTTGTACAATTTTGAGGCGATGTAGGAATTGGGGCTCGGAGAAAATATGTCCTCTTCTGCTCTTCAAAAAATTTTGGAAAAAGCTTAGCTTTCACGCAAAAGTTATCTGTTGGCTTTTCATGTTCTAGGTGACATAACCAACAACATTGATAAAGGATGTTTCACAGTTTATCCGACAAATTTTAATCACACATGCACAGTTACGAAAGTAGTTGATTTCTCAAAAAAAAAAAATGTAATAAAAGTCGTACAGAATGTGAGATTATAAATTGAATAAATATCTAAAAAGCAATACCTGCTGGTAATGATACCTTATTTGAAGAAAGAATATAGACAATTTTATGAATGTACATATATTGAATATATACAGGGTGGCCCATCCATGTGTAGACGGAATATTACTCGTAAACAAATACATTTTGGGAAAATCTATTTATGGGATGTTATACATGACATTTGAAGGCACATTTCTAATATACTGCCATTATACAGGATGTCCCAATTTCACCTTACCTACCAAAGCTGTATTTTTTTAAATGGAATGCCTAAAATTTTATTGCATCTTTGGCTGAACCAATTCAAAAGAAAAAGATTGATATATCATACTAAGAGGCTTTGGTAATTAGCTACGTCCAGAAAAACCGTCCCCTTCGGCAACCCCTCAATCCGCCATTTTAAAATTTGGAGTGCTGAAGTTTGTGTGCAAATGAATGGTTTGCAGAACACGGAAGACCTATTGGCATGCGAAGTGTTTACCGACGAATGAGAAGTTTTGGCTTGTTTTCATACCGGCCACACTGGGTACTCCCCTTAACTCGAGAACACCGACGTAATCGCCTTGAGTGGTGCAGACAAGGGTCACTCTGGGATCAGGAATGGAACAGTATTGTCTTTAGTGACGAGTCTCGATTTTGTTTAGGCATGCACGATGGTCGTGCCAGGGTTAGAAGGCGACGTGGTGAAAGGAGGAATCCACAGTTTTCTGTTGAAAGACATGTTCCTCACACTGTTGGAGTTATGGTATGGTTTGGGGTGCTATAGCTTATGGTTCCAGGTCACCTTTAATCTTCATCAGAGGTAACATGAACGCGCAGCGTTATATCCACGAAGTTCTAGAACCCCATCTTTTACCCTATCTTGACACCCTGGCAGATCCAACTTTCCAACAAGATAATGCCCGACCACATGTTGCAAGAGTCACAATAGACTTCTGTCAATATAATGATGTCACATTGTTACCATGGCCACCAAGATCTCCCGACTTATCCCCAATGGAGCACGTGTGGGATATGATGGGTAGGAGATTGCTCAATTTGCAATGTCCTCCTCAGACTCTAGAAGCGCTTCGAGAGGAGTTGGTGGTTGCCTGGAATGAGATACCACAGGAGGACATTGACCACCTGATCAGAAGCATGCCTAGGCGCGTTGGAGAATGCGTATCACATCAGGGTGTATCCACACATTATTAAAGGTCAAACGGCTTTAAAGCAGTGCAATCATTTAGAAATTTTTATCATTTACTTATTATGCTTCATTAAGTACTCCGGATTTATATGTCACTTAGTATATTTGAATGATGTTGTGTTCTGTATGCTTTGATTTCCAACATCCAAATCATCTCTATCGCTGTTACCTATAATCATATACTAGGTTTTTTTACATTAAATTTCACGTACTATACTTCCAGTTTCCTTAAACATATGACCTGAAACTTCATCCATATAAGATTCAAAATCCTCCACGAATTAAAGGACACTGACCTGACAAAGAGCTCAGAATTCCCAGTGTTAGTGCTTAAGCGGTTTTGTGATTTGGAAAACATGCTCTTTTCAGGCGAGGTTCACTTTCATTTGAACGACTTTGTGAACAAGCACAACTGTCGATACTGGAGGCAATCTGTAACTGTTAATCCAGAACATTATGTTCGCATGGTGAGAGAATTTTTTGCCCTAAAGCTCCAATATTTTGATGGATACAACTCCGTGGCGTGGTTTCAATAGGACGGCATCACCTGTCACACGTCGAACGTGAGCACGGGCATCGTACATGAAATGTTCCCTGGAAAAGTGATATCGAGGGGAGGTGACATTGTTGGCCACCACGAAGTCCAGACTTGACCCTACCCGAGTTCTTTTTAAGAGCCGAGTCTACAATGCTAATCCAAAAACCAAAGAAGTAAAGCATTATCCAACTAGCAAAGTAGTGCTATAAGCTTTTGGTAAAAGAACCGTTCAGCCATAAAAGCTCTCTATTGTTGTTGCCTGAACACCAAAATGCTGGCTTAATGTGGCCGATATGTAAGTAAACAAGATGACTGTATTGTGTTAGTTATATATTCTTCACTTCGTCTATACAATACATAAGAAATAGGTTGGTTGCAATAAAGTAGAATCACGTAACAGAATAGTTGTATAGTTGACAAAAACTGAATCTTGCACTGACGCAAATATCCTATAGCGGCTGCAAGAGGCTTACACTTTTGTTGAATAACTGTTACCTGCAGCCCTTATACAACCTCTTAAATGTCTAAGTGTCCTATTAGGTGTGCCCATTCCGCTTGTATAGCTGTTCTAAGAGGGTTTTGCCAATGTTCTTACGGTATACAATGCTGTGTATAATCATTCTTGCAACTCTAATAGGAGTGATAATTGTTAGTTGGGTAGACACGAGACGGCGGCAATCTCAAGAGCATCTTGCATTCAAGTGTTCGACAATTTGAGGTCCCGTTTGGAAGAGTGTTCTCAGAGATCTGGAAGCCATCTTGTTCAAAACATAAATCGGCAATGCTTTTTTATAAAAAATAATTTAATAAAAATTAGCATACTCTTCTAGGTATAACCTACTTTCATGTACAAGTGAGTTTTATTATGGTCCGCCTTGTATTCGATACACAAGTTTCATGACTCAAGGCCGAACGTTTCCAGAGAAGCACTGCTCAGCAACCGACATCAATCTTGATCAACGGAAAAGGAAGATGGACGGATCTGAGCGCCGGCAACACTACAACAACGCCACTGGAAGTCTTCAACGTGAAGAAGGGGTACAGGTACAGGTTCAGAATGATCAACTCTATGACGTCCGCGTGCACCTTGGGCATGAGGGTTATCGGCCATAACCTGACAGTCATAACTACGGATGGAGAGTTGGTGCGTCCGCAAGTTGTGGATGCGATACATAGTTCAGCTGGTAAGTATATGTAACTGTAAATAAAATTCGTCCATTTCTTTCATCTTAGTCTTTTACTGAAACTCAGAAATTATGTATGAAAAATAGTATCAGACAAATAACCGCCTCCGGAAGCCGCGCATACCTGAGCCCTCTTGATTAAATTTTTCATCACTTTTGGCAGGTTTCGGGAGAAATATTTTCAATTGCTTCCCTAATATTGTTCTTCAGCTGCTCTACAGTATTTGGTTTGTTGGTATAAACCCTATTTTTCAAAATCCCCATAAAAGAAAGTCAGGAGCCTTTAAATCCGGTGACCTTGGTGGCCAGTTGACATCACCAAATTGAGAAATATTGTTGGCAAAAGATTTATTGTTTCCCTAACTGTGTAACAAATTGCTCAGTGCTGCTGGAACCTGTTTTGCAGGTTAAATTGTTGGATTTGAGGAAGAAAATGTTTAGAGAGAAAATGCCTAACTTGGTTGTATTACGTCTTCCAAATAACACTTTCTTTGATCTTGAGCATTCCAAAATTTATCTGGATAGGTCGAACCATTTTATGTTCATACGAATGGAATGATTAAAGAGCAGATCCAGTAAATATTATAACAATTCGACCCCAGTTTCCACCTCAATAAGTAAAGCGAAACGGAAATTTCATAGGTGAGAGATACGACTTCATTCTACACGCAGACCAAGAGGCGGGCGAATACTGGATACAGTTTTGGGCGACTGGATTATGTCTTGATGACCAAATTCAGCAACTGGCTATCCTTAAATACGAAGGTTCAGATTCTACTAAACTGGCTGTGGTTCCTACATACCAAGAAGCATTGAATCATACGGGCTTGGTAAGTGAAAAATGACACATTTACTTGACGTAATGTTTCAGCTAGAAAAGACTAATTTGGTACATGTGACATCATATAATAATACAATGATAATTTATCTTTCTTCAGACAATGTTTGTATAGGAATCGTCAAGAGAGCAGCTATATACAGAGACATAACAGAACGATAAATAAAACAAGATAATAATAATAATAATAATATTTATTCACTCAATGTACAAAGATAACAAACAATATGAGTAAATAAATATAAAATCAAAACAGGCCCAATAGAAGGCATCGCCTGTACATGGACCAATAATTTAAGTTGAAACTGTAGAACGCAAATGACAAAAAAGGACAAAAATTAGCTACAGTAGATTATGTATTTAGTTGATGTTCGTATTTATGAGTTTATGAATTTCAGTCCTAGATATAGAATGTAGCCACTTTTTTAAATTTCTTTTGAAACAATTTCCGAAACGTAAATCTTTTAAGTCTTTAGGTATAATTTCATAAAATTTAGGCGCTAAATAGAGATATGATCGCTGCATTATAGATTTATGCGGTTGAGGAACTACTGTGCCACGAATTTTGTACCTGGTATAATGATTATGTTTAATTTTTTGGTCGGTGTTTACAAATTTATGGTAGTGAGTGATACTGTGTAAGAAATAAAGCTGTCTTATATCATACATTCGAACATCTGCGTATAATTTTTCAGTGGGATAAAGTTTCGGTTTTTTAAATATCATTTTTAGAATACTTTTTTGAAAAACATATAAATTATAGATATGTGAGGAACATGCAGCTCCCCATGCTAATATACCATATGTGACATGAGGCTCAATCAGTGCATGGTATAATCGTTCGAAGATATTTTTCTGTCAATATATTCCCAAGGTATTTAATTTTGTAGGATACAAATCTAACTTTCTTTAAAATATAATTGACATGGATGTCCCATCGTAAGTGAGGATCCAAGACCACTCCAAGGTATTTTATGTTGGGCACTCTATTAATTTGCATTTTTTGATCATTAATATTGAAGGAGAAATTTGTGTAATTTGGCAGATGTCTAGCATAAGATCCAAATGGTAAAAAATGCGTTTTAAAGTAGTTAATGCTTAATTTTCTACTGTTAAACCACTGAATAATTTTGATAAAATCATTTTCAATTACATTTTTCAGATCAGACCAGTCAGTGCCTTCATATAATATTGCAGTATCATCTGCAAAACTAGTTATTTTGCCAACACAATTAATTTGGAAAATATCATTTAAATATATATTGAATAACAGCGGACCTAAGACAGTTCCTTGTGGGACACCACACTTAATATACATTTCTTTACTAAATGATCCTGATATCTGCACAGATTGTGGGCGATTTGACAAATAACTTTCGATCAGTGAGTACGCGTTTCCTCTGAAACCAATTCTCTCCAATGCTTCTAATAATAATTTGTGATTAACTGTATCGAAAGCTTTCTTTAAATCAACAAAAATGCAGATTGAAGGGATTCTGTTATCAATATTTTGATGTATTTGATTTACAATTTTAGTTATTGCGTCCGATGTAGCCTTCCCTTCTGTAAATCCATATTGATTTTCACTTAAAATTTTGAATTTTGTGAGGTATCGAATCATTCTAGTAGATAAAACTTTTTCAAAAACCTTTGCTACACTGGATATTATTGATATTGGTCTATAGTTGTTAACATCTGTTTTTGTTCCTGATTTATGTATCGGTATTATATTACCTTTTTTTAAAATTGAGGGATATATGCCAGATTCAAAGCATTTGTTGATTAGGTAAGTGAGTGGTTCTGTTATGTCCTCGGCTATAATTTTTAAATGCTCGCTTTTAATACCATCGAACCCAGGACTTTTCCGATTTTTTAGGACATAACAGTGGTGTATACTTCACATTGCTCGACATTATCCAAAATAAATGAGTTCAAAGTTCTTTTTGGAGGCTGAGTATTTTGTACATTTGCTTGTATATTACTTGCTAAATTTTCGCCTATGTCAGTAAAGAATTGTACAAATTCATCGCATATCTGTTGAGTATTTTTTAATACTGTTCCCGATGTTGAATTTAACTCAGTGACACACTCTTTACCTTTTGTTTTCCCAGTAATCTCATCAATAGTTGTCCAAAGCCGCTTAGGATCATTTAAGTTATTATTCAATTTATTTAGGTAATGTTTTCGTTTGGTTTGCCTTACAAGCTCTATAAATTTATTTTTATATTGGTTGTAGCAGTCGGTATTCTCTGTAGTTGGCGTTAGTTTCATTACATTATATAGTCTTTCTTTTTCTTTTGCCGATGTTATTAATCCTTTGGTAATCCAGGCATTTCTGCTTTTCTCTTTGTGACTAATTATTACTTTATTGGTACTAATATCTATTAGTTTTTTTATTTTCTCTATGAACAGTCCCATTGATTTGTCTATATTATTTATAGAGTATAATTGTTCCCAGGATTCTTGTTTGAAATTTGATATTAGTTTTGAATTGTCGACAAAAGATTTGTAATTTTCCTGGTTGTTACTAACGGTAGGGATGTTAGAATGTTTTTCATTTGAAGATATCAGTAAAATAGTGGAGAAGTGGTCAGTAATATCGCTTTCTAGGATTATTGGTACACAAGTAATTTTGTTGGATAGGTCTTTCACAAAGCAGTGATCTATACATGTGCCACTGATGGACCTTGTAGGTAGGTTTATATAGGACAGAAATCCGTTACTTGATAGGATATTCAAGTATTCATTTGTGATGGGATCATCGTCCAAAATATTTATATTGACATCTCCCAAGAAAATATGTTGCTTTAAATGAACTTTATTTTGATTTTGAAAAAAAATCGATATTCTTTAAAAACTCGTGGGGTTCTGAACATGGCGGACGATAAATTGCAGATACCTCAATTTTGTTATGGTTAATTTGGATTATTATGTTTAAAATTTTGATTCCATCGCTGAAAGTGAATGTATCATGATTATATTGTAGTTTATTTCTTACAAAAACTATCACCCCATCGTTTTGGTTATGAGTGCCAAAGTTATACAGCGTGTCATATCCCTGCTGATTGAAGCAAGAAATATCAGCCACTTGCCACGTTTCAGTTAAAACTATTAGATCAAAATTGTACCATATTTGGTCGAGTAGTATTTTTAAGTAATCAATGTTGTGTTTTATACTCCTTATGTTCATATTAAAAATTCGAAATTTTGCATCAGAATTTTGTGTACATAAATTAAGTTCATCGACGTTTTGTGCTATATTTGTTGCAATACTTGGAATTTGGAAATCATTAATGTATTTATTTACTGACATTTTTAGGTCCTCTTTAGATAGATAATAAACAACATTTTCACACTGATAAACTCACAAACATTATACAAAGATGTATGCATCAAAAAAGCTTTCAAACAATACTTAAAGTGTAAAGTAAATTTTAGGACCAAGTATACAGGGTGCTTTCAAAGTTGAGTCATTTGTTTTAACTGCTTATCGGAGTGGATATACCAAAAATCACCTATATAAAAATTGCAAGTCTGTTTGTTCGCTGTGACAACTTTTACATTACTTAGTTTTTACAATCTTGTTAATAATGGTGAATTATTCAAATGCAGAAATGACGGAAATGCTTTGCTGACGGTAATGGTGAGCAAGCCAGACGGATTTATCACCAGAGATATCACGATCGTGCTTTGCCAGATAGTTGAACCTTTTCTAATATTCATCGTTGTTTTGTTGAAACTGGCTCTGTCCGAAAAGGAACATCTGAAGGTAGACCTCTAAGTATGAGAACACCTGAAATTGAGGAAGCAGTGCTGCGCGAGGTCGAAGAACATCCTGAAACGAATACGAGGAAGACCGCTAGACACTTAAATATTTGCCATCAAATTGTTTGGAGAATTTTAGTGGATTTTGTTATATCCTTATCATATTTTAACAGTACAGGCATTACTTCCTATTAATTTTCCAAGGCGTGTGTGACCTTTAGTCAGTGGTATCTTCAAAAAGTTACACAAAATCCGCAATTTGAATCAATGACTCGTTCACGGACGAAGTTAATTTTTCTCGAAATGCCATTCAGAATTTCCACAATAATCATTTGTGGGCAGAAGAAAATCCCTATGCCGTAACCGAAACCCATTTATTAAATTAATAATAATTTTACATGTTAGACAATAGAACGGTTTTTATTTTTTTACTCAAAAATGGCGCATCGAAGAAAAATAATATAAGAGAGATCATTTGTTATTTGAATTCAAAAGTAATTTTTATTTGGCCAAAAACATTACTTTTGCATTGAAATATATGCAACTTTATTAACCTTCACTACGTACTAAATATCAGTGAAATATCTGAAGCGGTTCTGAAAATATTAATTAATTTCCATTTTATTTCCTAAAACTTTAACACCTCGAGTTTTTGTAAGGAAACACTTTTGGACCATAGTGTATTACAATAATAATAATAATAACGTTTATTGAGATACAACTCAAAAGGAAAGGGTATTGTACGGACCTTTTTCAACCCTTCCGAAGGCATTAATACAGGGTGACTTCGAAGTTGAGTAATTTATTTTAACAGTGAGTAGATCTGATCAAAAGAAATGTTTTTTCCTTTACCATTTTTCTGGTAAAATTAAAGTAACAAAGTTATAGTCCTTTGGAAGTTTGAGTACCGCCCTGTCTCAATAATAATATCATGTGCTCGTGTTTGGCAACAACGGATATAATCCGCCTTATCGGTTCATCGCATCGGAAACAAAACAGCGAAAGAATTTGGAACGATGTTTTTACAATTATTTTATTCAGTTCAGTTATACATACAATCAGTGTCAGTCGGTAACGCGTGTGAATAGTGTCTGTTGCGTGGCTCAAACGAAATAAAAAATGGGACATGTTTATGCGGATCGGTTTCCCAATCGAGTGCAACCAACCACTCGTGCCTTTGTTAATGTAGTACAACGGGCTCGTGAATCAGGTGACTTAAGACCTCACAAGGGACCTCACGATCAAATACAGGTCCGCACTGAAATACTTGTCGGGAGGATACTTTATAAAACAAGGTAACATTTTTTTTTTAATTTTTTTTTATTTTTACACACATATTTTGGTTTATCTTCCTTCTACAATCATTATCTGAAAATTAATGACTCAACTTCAAAGTCACCCTGTATAAATAGATAAATTGCGAAAGAATAGATTGATAATAGACATCAGACAGATATAGTTAAATAACATGGTTAACATATTACAATCAGTATATAAGAGTACATTCTACATTTAAATTGTATAAATGGACAAGTAAGTAACTACACAAAAAAGAAAATATAAATAGATAGAGATAAGGTCATAACGCCAAATAATAGATGGAATTCACGATTACAGTACATGAAACTGATACAATAACGTCGTATTAGTACACACCTTTTTGCTTGTTAAGAAGATATAGCCTGTAGTACTTTTTAAACCGTTGTATGGAATTTTCGTCAAATAGTTCAACCTCTTTGTTCAGAATGGTTGGAGCCTTGTAGCTAAAACTACTTTTAAACTTGCTTGAAGAGTGCGTAGGAATAACATATACTAAGTGACATATAAATCCGAACACCCAATTTATTTTTCTTCAGACAACATTTGTATACGAATCGTCAAGAGAGCAGCTATATACAGAGACATAAGAGAACAATAAATAAAACAAGATAAAAAACAACATTTACACACTGCTAAACTCACTAACATTATATACTAAGTGACATATAAATCCGAACACCCAGTTTGAATGGTTTTATTTTAATAAAAGTTGGTGAATGTATTTATCTTACTGTAAATAACAAGTGAAAAACTTTTCAGCCTTATCAGTTGGACATTCCGGTTTTTATACTGCTTTTTTTAATTCACTAACGCTCTAAAAATGAATATTTCAGCCGCAGTAAAGAATCAACGTTGGCGGATTTGGTTCTTGACATCCTTTACGATCGGTTACGATGCCTAGAGTACGGAGACCTGTACGATTTCGTCAACTTAGTGAGTTAGATAGGGGCCGTATAGTGGGACTTCGGGAAGCTGGACTTTCTTTTCGGGCAATTGCAGTTAGAGTGCAAAGAAGTGTAGACACTGTGGTTAGGTGTTGTCAGGCATGGCTTCGAGAAGGCCGTACGCAAAGAGCAAGGGTCACTGGACGCCGCCGTAGAACAACAGACCGTGAAGACCGCCGCCTAAGATTATTGGCCTTAGGGGACCGTTTCTCCACTACCAGGTCCATTGCAAATGAATGGTTTGCAGAACACGGAAGACCTATTGGCTTGCGAAGTGTTTACCGACGAATGAGAAGTTTTGGCTTGTTTTCATACCGGCCACACTGGGTCCTCCCTTTAACTCGAGAACACCGACGTAATCGCCTTGAGTGGTGCAGACAACGGTCACTCTGGGATCAGGAATGGAACAGTATTGTCTTTAGTGACGAGTCTCGATTTTGTTTAGGCATGCACGATGGTCGTGCCAGGGTTAGAAGGCGACGTGGTGAAAGGAGGAATCCACAGTTTTTTGTTGAAAGACATGTTCATCACACTGTTGGAGTTATGGTTTGGGGTGCTATAGCTTATGGTTCCAGGTCACCTTTAATCTTCATCAGAGGTAACATGAACGCGCAGCGTTATATCCACGAAGTTCTAGAACCCCATCTTTTACCCTATCTTGACACCCTGGCAGATCCAACTTTCCAACAAGATAATGCCCGACCACATGTTGCAAGAGTCACAATAGACTTCTTTCAACATAATGATGTCACATTGTTACCATGGCCACCAAGATCTCCCGACTTATCCCCAATTGAGCACGTGTGCTATATGATGGGTAGGAGATTGCTCAATTTGCAACGTCCTCCTCAGACTCTAGAAGCACTTCGAGAGAAGTTGGTGGTTGCCTGGAATGAGATACCACAGGAGGACATTGACCACCTGATCAGAAGCATGCCTAGGAGCGTTGGAGAATGCGTAGCACATCAGGGTGCATCCACACATTATTAAAGGTCAAAGGGCTTTAAACCAGTGCAATCATTTTGAAATTTTTCTCATTTACTTGTTATGCTTCATTAAGTACTTATACAAAATTTTATTAAAATAAAAGCATTTAAACTGGGTGTTCGGATTTATATGTCACTTAGTATATGAACATCAGAAAGCCGCGTTAAATTGTTATAAAGGTATGATGGTTTTTTATATTTGATCAACTTATACAACATAGTATTGTATTGCAATTCAGCCTTCGAATCGTATTTCAGATAACCCAAATTATTGTAATGTGGAGATATATGTTCAAACCTGTTGATAGTGTTGTAACTGTACCGTAAACAACAGTTTTGTAAAACCTGAACCTTGTGTATCAAGTTAGCAGTTAAATATGTGTAAAAAAAAGTTAAACCGTAGTCCGTGTTAGACAGTATAACAGCATTGACTATTCGCCATTTCAAATCGGCAGAATATATTTGAGTCTACAAAGGCTCCTAAACTTAAAATAACAGCTATCTGAGATTCAAATGTTAGATTGCTGTCTATTAATAGGGTGACTTCGAAGTTGAGTCATTTATTTTAACAGTGAGTAGATCTGATCAAAAGAAATGTTTTTTTCCTTTACCATTTTTCTGGTAAAATTAAAGTAACAAAGTTATAGCCCTTTGGAAGTTTGAGTACCGCCCTGTCTCAATAATAATATTATGTGCTCGTGTTTGGCAACAACGGATATAATCCGCCTTATCGGTTCATCGCATCGGAAACAAAAAAGCGAAAGAATTTGGAACGATGTTTTTACAATTATTTTATTCAGTTGTATACAGTCAGTGTCAGTCGGTAACGCGTGAGTGAATAGTGGTGTCTGTTGCGTGGCTCAAACGAAATAAAAAATGGCACATGTTTATGCGGATCGGTTTCCCAATCGAGTGCAACCAACCCCTCGTGCCTTTGTTAATGTAGTACAACGGGCTCGTGAATCAGGTGACTTAAGACCTCACAGGAGACGGCATGCCGGTGCTCCAAAACCTCACGATCAAATACAGGTCCGCACTGAAGTACTTGTCGGGAGGATACTTTATAAAACAAGATACAATTTTTTTTTATTTTTACACACATATTTTGGTTTATCTTCCTTCTACAATCATTATCTGAAAATTATATAAAACAAACATATTATCGTTCAGGCACTGAATTATCCATTAACGACATGCGGCCACGACACCACGCACGGACTCTGCTTGGCCCATTTGAGAAGCGGATATGAAATAGATGACAAGGAGCTTCTGAAAGAGAAACCAGATGTGAAGCTGTATCTCAACTATACTCTTATGTCGTACGCGGCAGAGGAACTCTTCCAGAACGACTCGCACAGAACATACGCAGGTAGGACCAATCGCAGTTCATTTCTATGAGATTTTTCTGTGGCAATATTCAAGAAAGCCGTATTGTGTCTTGAGTTTGCAAACACCAGCTTGTAATTGCACCTCGGACGAGGGTTGTTTTAAAAATAGTGTTCAGGCGCGTGCTGCTAGGCAAGATCTGGCAACGCCGTCGTGTCCGTCACCGATCCCAACAAGAAGCGGCTATTGGCGGCACTCAGTACCGAGCTAACAACCATGCGCAAAGGAGTCCTTTATCGCCGCCACCGCCAGGTCATCCGATTTTTGCACGCAAAAACGTGACCATCCATAGAAATTCATCGCCAGTTGAGTAAAGTATATGGGAAACGTGTACAAAAATTCAAGATGTCCTTAAATGGTGAAGAGAGTTGTTTGACGGCGGCATATTTCAGACACATATAATGCATAGCACTCGTGGAAATGAATATATAGGGTGATCCAAATTGGGTTTCCACATTAAAAGTATTTAAAGAAAGAAGAAATTGAAAATTATAAAAAAGTATGTATTTGTCCTTTCACGGCAGTTCATTACGATTATGCTTGAAAGATGATGTCAAGTAAATGACCGCCGCGGCTCATGAGGCATGACGTAATCCGTTTCGAGAAATTTTCGACTACTCCGTGGCACAGATCAGGTCCTATGTTGGTAATTTCGCGTCTGACCTCCTGTTTCAGCTCCGCAATTGTGTTCGGGTTATTCTTGTACACTTTGCTCTTGAAATACCCCAAAGAAAATAATCTTAGTGCCGATTTCACCAACATTAATATTATGGACCAATGGGAAAATACTGTATCGGAATGCAATTTGACAGAAGCTGTCAAAGGTCTCTGAATATTAGTGATTTCTGTTGAAATATTGAATAAAATCGTGAAAATTCGACTGTATCATAAACAAGACCACTTTTTGATTCCAACATGATGCTTTTGTACAGAAAAAACAGGACAACTTTCATGTATTTTGATATATGTTATAGGTTTACATTTAACAATCCGTTATCCCCTTCAGCGAATGGGAATGCGGCAAATAATAGGTCGATTTTCTAGCTGGCAGCAGATTTGGACGTTTGCTAATGCATGGCACACTCGAATTTACCAACTTCAATATACTGAAAGTTATCATTGCATACCTGTTGAATATTTCGGATTTGTCTGTATTTTGCAAGAAAATAGAATATAAAATACATTCCATCCAATTCCTCATCATCCTTACGTCATAATAGTAATAATTTATTAATTTATGGGTTAATGAATTTCTTCAAAGCAGTAAAACATTATGTCCTCTCCATCCTAAAACACAGATAATATGTGTAAGACGTGTCAATCCCTACATCTCCCTGATGCATAATGCAATTACTATGGACATAGACAAAAAATTATGAAAAATGTTTCACAAATAATGTCTCTGAAGTCCAAAAAACCATAAAAACTAGTAAT
Organism: Acanthoscelides obtectus; assembly: GCA_963669975.1. Lineage (NCBI taxonomy): Eukaryota > Metazoa > Arthropoda > Insecta > Coleoptera > Chrysomelidae > Acanthoscelides > Acanthoscelides obtectus. The sequence goes on along the minus strand of CAVLJG010003181.1, from coordinate 105,627 downwards.
GTTTTTCTTTTTGACTGGCGGGGATATCTATGTGTCACTCGCAGGGTTGCCAAGTCTAACGACGATCATGTCCCGTGGTGGAGGATGCGAAATGAATCTTTTACATTTGCTGGTTTTGAATTTTTTTCGTGAAAATTTACTAGGTATCATTCAATTCAAAATTGAGACTTACATTTTTTTGTTCCTTTTTGTAACCCTTTGTGAGTTTATAAATAAAAAACTACATGCTGCTGGCAAGTAATGTTGATTTTGTAAGATTGGTACAACATCACCCATCAAGATAAATTAATCATCAGGTGGACATACTCTTTATTTTTTTTATTTCACTTTGTGTATTACATTTTGAAGTTTTTACTAAAAAAAAATTCAAAAATCTTTATAATTCATTCCGTTGGGCTAAAAACTGTGTGAGGGACCTGGGGTGATAGAAAAAGACCTCCTCTGCCCGGCATTTCAATTCGGCAAACGATGCACTAAACACCCTGTATAACTGATTACGTCTTGCATTTAGTCCATGAACATTTTTATTATTAACCCGGGTCTAGTCGCGCTCTTATTTTATGAAAATCTGGTCGCGCCGGGTCTCACAGACCCAACTGTTAAATTTGGACAAATCATAACAATAACTAAATTATTTCATATAAAAATTGATTCTGTATAATACTGTAAGTCACTAAATACCCATTTGCATTTAAAATATGTATATTAAACGAAATAATGTTATAAAATCTAGTTTTAACTGCAAGTGAAAACCAAGAACTTAAGATAAAATATTGTGCGCTAAAACTAATCTACTTAAAACAAGAATCTATAAATCGCCATCATTATTATCAGAATCACTACTAGCTTCTCCGTTCGTTTGTTCACAGCCTTTACAAAAAATAGTTGTGTGGCCTAAACATAAATATTTATAACAAACATTGTAGTAGTATCTGGTTTTGCTATCTGAATTAACACATTCTTCGCATCGTTTTCTTTTTCCGGGCACAGGAAGCTCACGTTCTTCTTCAGGTATACTGGCAGCTTCTCGCCGACTCTTTCTTACTTCACGTGAAAGGTTTGTCATATCGGCTTTGTGCTTTTGGTAATCGCTTATCAGCTGACGTGCTAACTGCAGCAGGAACTTTCTTCTTACTAAATCTATGTTTCGGTTATTTGCGCAAACAATGATATGTGCATTAATTGCTGCCACATTCAGTAAAGAATACAGTACAACCACGGGCCACCTCCTAGTATTCCTTGCACCATTTTAGTTTGCAGCTTTTTCATCTACTACATCAACGCCTGATTTCGTTTGGTTGTAAAAAATAATAATTTCTGGTTTGGCTTTATCTTCTGTTGCAGGATCTATTTTATCTTCCCTTTCTTCAACAATATCCTCAATCAAATTTCCTTCATCTTCATCATCATCCGCTACTTCATCAGATGACTCAATCTCTTCCCAAAGACGCCTAAGACGTTCTTGCTCTTTTTCATAAGAGCAATTCATTTCTAAAATAAAATATTTATATTACCAATAGAAATTATACTACATTCATTGTAGAATGGAATATAAAATAAATAAGGTTCATCTTATAGGATATCTAAATGACATTCATTAGATATTTGATGAAATAAAGTCATGGTTAAGTAATAGGAATAGTTACTTACCGAAATAAGCAATCAATGCACAACACTTTTAAATAACGAATTTAGTCGCGCCGGGTCTAAACGCCAATTTCAAAATGACTAATTTAGTCGCGCCGGGTCTCACTGTCAAGATTTAAATATCACGCTTTCCGGTTATCAAATATGCTAGAGCTGACTGCATTGTAAGCATGCCCTTGTCAAGTTAGGAAGGTAGTGGGAGTAGCACGCCTGGCAATGTTGCCACAACTGAGCTACGCTACATGATATAAACTCGTGGGTCTGTGAGACTCGGCGCGACTACTGCAGGGTTAATAGTTTCCGTTTTTATCGAATTTTGGTAACATAAACTGTTTTCTTAATCATAATCATCACGTTTCAGTTTTCGGAGGAACGCAGTACGTGCAAGCGTTCGTGAACGGATATTCGTTCAAGTTCCCGCCATCACCACTGCTCAGTCAATATCAAGACGCTAAACACTCAATTTGTCCCACCGACGGATCGAACCCGCCAGGCTGTTCAGGAAACTGCTCCTGCACCAATGTCTTCAATGTTCCGCTCAACTCTGTTGTGGAGATTGTAATGATTGATGGAGGTAAGTTCGAATGAGCAGCAGTATCTTTTATTCTTGATCTGTACTCGCACGAATTACGGCACTGCTATGATGACGAGCTCATACACCTTAGGAAAAACCATTGTTATACATGGGAAATCATTTCTTGGCAACAGCGCATCGGCTCGTCTACTTTCATCGCTATTTGTACATATTTCCTACCGTTAACCGCAGACCTGTATCACGGATGAGAATAATAGGCAGATACGCTGTGTTGCCAATTTGAGTAGAGCTTCCCGAATTGTGGGGAATTTAGAGTTAAGTGTTGATTCATTCAAGCTTTTAATCAGCATGGCCTAGACGTTAGAACTTCATAAAGATAACATTGAAGCTGAATGCTGCTGGAGTATAGTGTTTCGAATATTCAAAGCGGAGCGGGACACTATACTCGTTCAATGGGTCATCAAGCCACAGTCTTTTCAACAAAGAAATTATTTTACGAAAATGCGTTATATTTTTACGATTTTGTCGTCACCAAATCTCTGTTTCTCAAAATGTACGTCTATTGTAGAATTTTCAGCAAACTAAGCAAGAAACGTGATCTAGTATTTACTCAACATTACGGATTTCTCGAAATACATTAAAAAATTTGACCTAGATACCTAACTGCCCCAAGCTCTTTAAATATAACACCTTAAACCAGGGTTACCAGGTGCTCAGTCACGTTGATTGTCAAGTTGTACTGCGCAAGTAAGCAAACAATCTGGCGTAATAAATGTTAGGAATCATCAGGTATTGCCAGATTCCCGAATACCGGGCAGCATTTTAACACTATGGTATAGGATTCGGTACCAGCCTTAATTTTATTGGTCGATTTCAATTTATTTAACCAATAACAAGCTGGGTGCCGAAATCACTACCGGAATGTTAAACAGTGCTGAAAACAGTGTCAGAATGTTATCAATAAACTGCTTCTACTAATATATATAAATATAACTTGAGACGTGGTCATTGTCCTCTAGACCAGTTAGGTGAAAAATTAAAGCTTCCGCCTTGTGTTGGGTACTTCGACAAAATTTAAGCAAGGAGGACTCTTTATACTTTTTTTATTCTCTCTAGCTTTCAATGGTCTTTGCCATCATCATCAGGAGAGTAGTATGTGAGGATGTTGCTAATTGTTGTTTACGTTAAGGATGAGGGAAACACCCAGTAACATGCCCACCATTTTGTGCAATCATCAAGCGGCTTCACGATGTAATGTTTAACTTTCAATTTCTAAAAAAATTTTTTATCTGTTTTTAACTTGTTCTTGTCATACAGCTGTGTGTATTTTATATAATTTTGACTATTGTACCATTTATCCAGCTTTCACCATGTTACTGGGTGTTTCCCTCATCCTTAACGTAAACAACAATTAGCAACATCCTCACATACTACTCTCCTGATGATGATGGCAAAGGCCATTGAAAGCTAGAGAGAATAAAAAAAGTATAAAGAGTCCTCCTTGCTTAAATTTTGTCGAAGTACCCAAAAAAAGGCGGAAGCTTTAATTTTTCACCTATATAAATATATATAAATTTTTCATGTAATTTTTCTTATTGCTAAACCAAATTATTGATTTTAAAATCATTAAATATCGTAATAGGAAACAACGTGCGTTGATTATTATCTTACGTATTTTTAGCGGAAGGTAAGTAAATTTAAATTTAAATTGATAACATTCTGACCCCATGCTCAGCACTGTTTAACATTCCGGTAGTGATTTCGGCACCCGGCTTGTTATTGGTTGAATAAATTGAAATTGACCAATAAAATTAAGGCTGGTGCCGAATCCTATACCATAGTGTTAAAATGCTACCGGGCACCATAGTAACCGTTATAGTTGTCCTTCAAAGTTGTCAAATCGCCCCTATGGCGCAAATTCGCCACACCAGGCAACTGTGCTACAAACAAACCCTGTTTATCACTACTATTTGATAGTCATATGGTAGTTGTAGCCCTATCTAGCGGTCCATGATTTCTCTCAATACTGTTGTATCTCTACTGGCAACAAGAATAGGGATTACAAAATCATTTATACAACAATATACAAACATGAAAAATATGATTTGAACCATGAAACATTAATACAATTTTAATAATTTGAACTTTTTTCATTTTTGGAATACTCTTATGTGGAATCCGCAGCTATTTTTCCCGAAATTTGGGTAGACTTAGATTTCTTAGACATATGACATATTGGTATCGGCAACTCTGCGAATGGGAGAAACAAATCGCATTTGTTGAGCGCATCCGTCTAAGCGGTAGGCGCCAGCGCCCGTTCTGCCATCTCTCTCTTTTATCACTCTTCTACTTTACCCCGTTGTCCGTCACACTCCGACGCTGCCAGATAGGATGCTACAATCGAGTGTCTTTCACGCACCTACATACTTTTGTATATTTCCATCTCTCTTCCTCATCATAATGTATAATAATGGTTTTGCCCAAGGTGTATGTAGAGTTGCTTAGGTTTGCACTTTTCGATTCCAGTAATCATTCTTCTTCTGTTGAATGAAGTCACTTTGGGGCCGTTCAAGTATTACGCAATCAGATTTATTACAATTATTTACCCCCCCACCCCCCCAAACCCCCTTGTCAGCAAAAGTAAGCAAAGCTCTTACACCCTCCCCCCACGCTTACGTAAACATTTGTCAATTAATGTAACAAACTTATTTTAAATATTTGGTACATATATTAAATTCAAATTTCAGTCTTCAGTCCATGAAACCCGAATCAAACGAAGCTATAGTATGTCCCACTGCGACTAATTGCAAATCCTATTTTACGTAATTCTTGTGTGAGTTCATCAAGAGTTTTTACGCTGCGAATTGATTCCGTTCGTCTTCTATCATCTGCTGCACTCCCAAATAAAGCTATATCCTCGATTGTTTTGAATAGTGAATGTTGATTGCTTTCAAGATTAGGACGTCCCACTGAATCCCTCAGAGATAGTCTTTTTTTATTTCTGGATTTTCATGACAAATATCTTCTAACTTTCTTTTCATACCATCCCTGTGTTTCTTCTGGGCAACTGCGTTTTGAACCTTCCTGTTTAAAGACTGTTTTGCTTTTTTTATTTCCTCGCGCAACTTAATGATCTGTTTATCAACTTCAGCACGGCTTGGCATAGTATCTCTGGCAGAATACAAAGCATTCAGATTTTTTTCGAGTAAAACAATCTTATTTTTCATAGCTTCCTGAGAAGGTTTTGCTCTCTGCTTATCTGTATTTTCATCAATTTCGCATTGATAATGTGATTCATTACCGGGTTTTATTTTATCTTCTTCCTCTTTTTTAATATTTGAAGCTGACCGTACATCTTGTGTTTTGTTTGCAGGTTTACAGATTGCCTAAAAATAAAAACTTTCTATGGCTTCTACTAAAGATTCTCTTATTAAGCTACATAAATACAAAGTATGGCAATATATGTGATAATTACAAAACCCTATGGCTTTAAATCTAATATGTTTAAACGAGCAATTCGTTCCGGTCACAAAATACAGTTAGTTTTCTGTATTTATGTATAAAACTAACATCCTGTACTTTGTGACCAATTGACGGAATCAATCATAAGAAATATATCTATAATATAATGAATATTACATCTATACTTTGAGATAGGCCATATTTTTTAATCAGTAAAGGGAAACTTTTTGGCGATTTCTAATATTTCCAGTATTCATAGGTACCTAAAATGATTTCGTCACTCACCTTAGAAAAAAAAATAGTAGATTGGATTTATTCTTAGTCGCCGCTTGCAATTCTTCTTCGATTCTCTTAGATACAATAATATCTAGTTCCTTGTTGGAGTTTGCTTGTAATTTGTAATTTCGCCACACTTCGTTAACTAACTTTTGTACATTTTGTACTTTCGTACTTGCATGAGATTTTTTAAAACTTTCAAACAATTTTTGGTATAACGTCTATGTGAAACGACATCTTATTTAAACATTAAACTTTGGCTAATGGAATCAATGGTAACACAAATGTTAACTTGCTTTACTATGCTTACAATACGTCTACTCGCTATAGTATCCAAACGAAACAATACACTGATAGAGGAACTTTAGACAAGTGAACACAGCGCAGTAATTCCCCTACTCGGTTCTAAAACGAGTAGGGGAATTACCGCGCGCTGTTCACTAAACGTATGCATCATTTGCGGGAATCCCCGAAAATGCGTTTCGTTTTCAAGCAAAGACAATGTGAGGGTTGCCACTCGTGTAAAAAAGTAAATAACTACCGATGATGTAATCATCATCTAGACTCCCCTACCCCCCATGTCATCCAAAATAAGTAAAGCAAAGACCCCCTGCCCCCCATAGTGCTCACGTAATACTTGAACGCCTCCTTTTTTAAAAAGTCGTTCGTTGTTTGCACATTCATAATTCACGCGAAAAGTTACTGCAGACTCCATGTTCTGGGTCAGCTATTCCATTACTGCGGTTATGTTCAAGATATTCTTTGTACTTTTTATACCATACATGCGATCTTTTACTTCCACACTGGCAGAGGGTATTTCTCCAGCCTAAGATGCGATTTAAATACATTTTCCCTTTTGCTTTTGTATGAGATTGAACTAGTTTTTAATACCCAGATCAGACTAAAAATCCTATATTTTTTGTCAAACAAAAATTTATTTTCCAATGTGATGATTATAATACATTATACTAGTGACAAACTAAATTTTGTTCAAATTAAATTTGAAATAACTTTTTAATCTTTGCATCAATTTCGTTAATTTTTTTGTCAAGTTGTAGGTAATTTCATCGTCGACATTATCGATTGGCGATCTAGCAAAAAAATTGAAAATGTTTGTTGTTATACAGGGTGTAACTAAAAGGTGCATTTCGCCCTAAATTTCTGAACACCCTGTGGAAACACTGGACCACTGAATAATATGTCCTTGTATGAAAATTTAAAGCCCCAACCTTTCTCAACATTTCTTTTTTTTATTCATGTCAATATCTCTATTATTGAAGAATATATGCTATCTCGAAGAAAATCATGTGAATCATAGCGATAAACAATTTAATTTAAAAATTTAACGAAATTGATGCAAATGTTAAAAAGTTATTTCAAATTTAATTTGAACAAAATTTTGTTTGTCCGGTTAGTTTTCCGTGGCAGCGTATAACTAGAAACTAAAAATAATCCATGTAACAGTTTTTTAATAATAATAAATATAAACGATCTAATTAAATATTACATTACATTTTCAAAAAAAATAGTAAGCGTGTCTAGATAAATATCTTTCATTACAAAAAGTCTATACTTATAGTTTACAGTACTTACCAGATTAATTTATTTTATGAATCTCATTTTTGTGTAGTGATAATATTTTATTTGTCAAAGTTGTATGCCACTTGCCACTTATAGTTGCTTCACCCACCTTATTCCTAAGTTTAGTTTTATTATATACTAAGTGACATATAAATCCGAACACCCAGTTTAAATGGTTTTATTTTAATAAAAGTTGGTGAATGTATTTATCTTACCGTAAATAACAAGTGACAAAATTTTCAGCCTTATCAGTTGGACATTCCGGTTTTTATACTGTTTTTTTTTAATTCACTAACGCTCTAAAAATGAATACTTCAGCCGCAGTAAAGAATCGGCGTTAGTGGATTTTGGTTCTTGACATCCTTTACGATCGGTTACGATGCCTAGAGTACGGAGACCTGTACGATTTCGTCAACTTAGTGAGTTTGATAGGGGCCGTATAGTGGGACTTCGGGAAGCTGGACTTCCTTTTCGGGCAATTGCAGTTAGAGTGCAAAGAAGTGTAGACACTGTGGTTAGGTGTTGTCAGGCATGGCTTCGAGAAGGCCGTACGCAAAGAGCAAGGGGCACTGGACGCCGCCGTAGAACAACAGACCGTGAAGATCGCCGCCTAAGATTATTGGCCTTAAGGGACCGTTTCTCCACTACCAGGTCCATTGCAAATGAATGGTTTGCAGAACACGGAAAACCTATTGGCATGCGAAGTGTTTACCGACGAATGAGAAGTTTTGGCTTGTTTTCATACCGGCCACACTGGGTCCTCCCTTTAACTCGAGAACACCGACGTAATCGCCTTGAGTGGTGCAGACAACGGTCACTCTGGGATCAGGAATGGAACAGTATTGTCTTTAGTGACGAGTCTCGATTTTGTTTAGGCATGCACGATGGTCGTGCCAGGGTTAGAAGGCGACGTGGTGAAAGGAGGAATCCACAGTTTTTTGTTGAAAGACATGTTTATCACACTCTTGGAGTTATGGTTTGGGGTGCTATAGCTTATGGTTCCAGGTCACCTTTAATCTTCATCAGAGGTAACATGAACGCGCAGAGTTATATCCACGAAGTTCTAGAACCCCATCTTTTACCCTATCTTGACACCCTGGCAGATCCAACTTCCAACAAGGTAATGCCCGACCACATGTTGCAAGAGTCACAATAGACTTCTTCCAACATAATGATCTCACATTGTAACCATGTCCACCAAGATCTCCCGACTTATCCCCAATTGAGCACGTGTGGGATATGATGGGTAGGAGATTACTCAATTTGCAACGTCCTCCTCAGACTCTAGAAGCACTTCGAGAGGAGTTGGTGGTTGCCTGGAATGAGATACCACAGGAGGACATTGACCACCTGATCAGAAGCATGCCTAGGCGCGTTGGAGAATGCGTAGCACATCAGGGTGCATCCACACATTATTAAAGGTCAAAGGGCTTTAAAGCAGTGCAATCATTTTGAAATTTTTATCATTTACTTATTATGCTTCATTAAATACTTATACAAAATTTTATTAAAATAAAACCATTTAAACTGGGTGTTCGGATTTATATGTCACTTAGTATAACTTGAGCTAGTAAAAACTCTTTCCGCTCATGCACTACGAAATGTTGTACCGCTGCGGCAATTCAGCAATTGTTGGAGTTTTTTTGTATCTGAAAGATTGTTAAAAATATTCAAAGTCGATGAAATTATAAAAATCACAAGAAATTGCAGTTTTTCAAAAAGTGTCTCACCAATCACCAGATTATTTATAAAATCATCAGATCTGGTGAAATTTCAATAGACCTGGTAACAATGGCACGTGGCAATATTATAGTCAGAGAAGTGTTGCCAAGTGGTTGATATTGTCGAAAGAGGAAACTTTCCTATATCGCAACATTGTTGAATGGGTGGGGACTATGCACTTATTGTGTTCTTTGGGAGCCCCACCTTAAATGTTTTCTATGTACACCGCCATATGCCAATTTGGTTACTACAAACTCACACAATTTCGTTGAATTATTCAGAATCGTTATTTAACAGAAGCTGATTTCCAGGCAAGCTTTCAAGACCAGCATCTGAAAGATATTTTTGATAGCAATATGTGGCATTACTTTTTGTATTCTACGTGAATCCGATGTGTTTTAGACAAAATACAGGGTCCGTCAGAAAGAACGCATGCTTTTTAAACGAGTAGTACAGTCAAAATATGGGTCTGACTGATGTTGTTTTATTGTGCATGCTCGTAGCTAACTTTTTTGTGACCAATATGGTCCTTTATCAGCGATTGCATTTTTATTATCTACTTTCAGTTGATCTTGCTGACGTCCACTCTTTCCACCTCCACGGATATACGTTCAAGGTGGTGGGCATGGGAACTCCTGCAGATCTCAACGTTACTGCTTGCAACTCAAACAACATAAGGGAATTTGACGAAGCTGGAAAACTGAAAAGGTGAGCGTATTATAACGCATGCATGAAATCTACGAGGGTTGTTCCAAGAATAAGGTTTCTAACGATGTAACTTTTCGAATCCTCACTATGTTTATATCAGCACACGGTCGCGATATTTCATACTTCGAAAAGACCGAGACACAAAACATCTATTAGAATGAAAGTGTCACGCTGCCGGGTTCACAATAAAAAATACTTTCAGGATTCTCATTACAGGTATGATTGTGTATTGACTTGTTTCAACTTTTGTGTTTATTGTGAGTGTAGTATACAGGGTGATTCAGTTTATTGTTGCATAACTTTAAGATTCGATAGAACTTTTAAAATTGATGCATAAAGTCTATATAAACATGGGTCGAAAAATGCGTGGCTTCCGTAATACAGGGTGTTTAAATTTACTTTCTAAAATAGTTTTTTTTAAATATTTCGAACAATATTTGATGTATAACAGTGAAAATTGGTATACAAGAGTTTTTTGGTATGACAAAACGAACCATGGGCATAGTTTTACTGTAGCCGCTAGAGGGCGCTATCTACTGTACCTGTAGTGTATTAAAATGACCGAAAATTTTTTCTTAGTGCAATTTTTTGTTTTTTGAATAATTAACTGATTCTTCGCACTTTTCAACATAAAAAAGCTCTCCTGTGAGTTTTAGTTATAGTTAGCCGTTTTTGAGATATTTCGATTTTTAAGGTTCGATGCATTTTTAATTGTTTATGATAAAATAACGTTAAAAAGTCAGTATCTCGATAATTTTTAGAAGTAGGCTGTGCCTGCAAATATTTTTGAAATTGACAGCAGAATGAGGATAAACGTCAATTAGTTGACAGTTAGTTTTGTTGTCTGTTGAAACCTGAAACGATTTTTTGCAATTGTGAATGCACGAAATTTAGTTTCTTTTACCTGTTTTTTTTTTGTAAGTTTTATAAAAATGCCATTTTTATTCTCCAATCAAGAGTTAGCGGATATTCATTTTGTGTAAGGCTTTGTAAATGGAAACGTAGCAGAAGCAGCCAGAGAGTACACACGGCACTAAAGATACAGTAGAGAGCGCCCTCTAGCGGCTACAGTAAAACTATGCCCATGGTTCGTTTTGTCGTACCAAAAAACCCTCGTATACTAATTTTCACTGTTATCCATCAAATACTCTTCGAAATATTTTAAAAAAACTATTTTAGAAAGTAAATCTAAACACCCTGTATTTCGGAAGCCACGCATTTTTCGACCCATGTTTATATGGACTTTATGGATTAACTTTAAAAGTTCTATCGAATCTTAAAGTTATGCAACAATAAACTGAAACACCCTGTATTAGTACTTTCATTTTATACCTTTTGTGTTTCGGTGTCTTTTATTAGAGAATTGAAGTAGAAAGACTGATATAGAAATAGAAAGTTGAGGATAATGGATAAATTGACAAAAATGTCAAAATTGCGAATTTCAAGCTTCTAAAGAAGTTCTAAAATAAAATAAATATTGGTGGAAGTTTGAAATACGTATGTCCAGAAATAAATGTTTGTTAAAATTCTATAGATGCAATCAACTCAAAATATGAGTTAATTTTATGGCCAAAAAATCCTCTTACGGATCCGCGATTATTTCTGACACATGCTATAAATAATTTAGTTTTATTTAGGATTGCGAAAAAACCCCACAGTCTTCGTATGGAAAACGACTTTTGGCTAAATTAGTTTGAATTGTGCAGGTAATTTTCAGCATAGTGATCAAAATTCCCAATGATGCTAAACCTCAAAAACCCCTCCCCGACTCCATACGGAGAAGTAAAACATAAGTCTAATCATATTAGCAAATTTTCCCGAAATTATTGTCAAAAAAAACTTTTTATTTGACAACAAATAATGAGAAAATGTATTTTTTTGGGATTCATTCGTAAGTGTTGACAACAACTAAAAAACTTTTCATTGAGATTTTTGGGTATTTATGAAACCTTATTTATACATAAGTCATTTACCTGCCATAGTAAAAAAATGCATAATTCAGATTTTGGCCGATGACACTATAATTTACATAAGTACTGAAAATATTCAGACTGGTATCTCTTCCATAAATGAAGACTTGAAACATATCTCAAAATGGTTAGCATCTAACAGACTAAAATTAAATACAAGTAAAACGAAAGCTATGTTAATCAGAACAAAACAATGTACAAATGTTCAATTGAACATTGATGGTGAAGATATTGAATTCATAGAAAATTTTAAATACCTAGGGGTTTTTGTTGACTCTCGATTAATTTTTGATCTTCATTATGAAAAAGTTATAAAGAAGATTAGTAGTAAAGTGGGATATTAATCGAGAGTTTCTTTATGTCTGAGTTCATAATTATAGCAGAAAAATTACCATTCTTTCAAATTTCTTGTACTGTTCGACTATTCTATATTTAGCAAATAATTCCATTTTTGAAAATGTTACAAAATAAGCGCATGAGAATAATACTGAATAAAGATGAATATGCTCCAATTAGACAAATGCTTAGCAAATTAAAATGGCTCAATGGCAAATTTTTTTTCAAATATCTTGTAATGATATTCATTTATAAAGTAAAAAATAGTATACTAAGTGACATATACATCCGAACACCCAGTTTAAATGGTTTTATTTTAATAAAATTTTGTGTAAGTACTTAATGAAGCATAATAAGTAAATGATAGTAATTTCAAAATGATTGCACTGCTTTAAAGCCCTTTGACCTGTAATAATGTGTGGATGCACCCTGATGTGCTACGCATTCTCCAACGCGCCTAGGCATGCTTCTGATCAGGTGGTCAATGTCCTCCTGTTGTATCTCATTCCAGGCAACCACCAACTCCTCTCGAAGTGCTTCTAGAATCTGAGGAGGACGTTGCAAATTGAGCAATCTCCTACCCATCATATCCCACACGTGCTCAATTGGGGATAAGTCGGGAGATCTTGGTGGACATGGTAACAATGTGACATCATTATGTTGAAAGAAGTCTATTGTGACTCTTGCAACATGTGGTCGGGCATTATCTTGTTGGAAAGTTGGATCTGCCAGGGTGTCAAGATAGGGTAAAAGATGGGGTTCTAGAACTTCGTGGATATAACGCTGCGCGTTCATGTTACCTCTGATGAAGATTAAAGGTGACCTGGAGCCATAAGCTATAGCACCCCAAACCATAACTCCAACAGTGTGATGAACATGTCTTTCAACAAAAAACTGTGGATTCCTCCTTTCATCATATCGCCTTCTAACCCTGGCACGACCATCGTGCATGCCTAAACAAAATCGAGACTCGTCACTAAAGACAATACTGTTCCATTCCTGATCCCAGAGTGACCGTTGTATGCACCACTCAAGGCGATTACGTCGGTGTTCTCGAGTTAAAGGGAGGACCCAGTGTGGCCGGTATGAAAACAAGCCAAAACTTCTCATTCGTCGGTAAACACTTCGCATGCCAATAGGTCTTCCGTGTTCTGCAAGCCATTCATTTGGAATGGACCTGGTAGTGGAGAAATGGTCCCTTAAGGCCAATAATCTTAGGCGGCGATCTTCACGGTCTGTTGTTCTACGGCGGCGTCCAGTGCCCCTTGCTCTTTGCGTACGGCCTTCTCGAAGCCATGCCTGACAACACCTAACTACAGTGTCTACACTTCTTTGCACTCTAACTGCAATTGCCCGAAAAGAAAGTCCAGCTTCCCGAAGTCCCACTATACGGCCCCTATCAAACTCACTAAGTTGACGAAATCGTACAGGTCTCCGTACTCTAGGCATCGTAACCGATCGTAAAGGATGTCAAGAACCAAAATCCGCCAACGTTGATTCTTTACTGCGGCTGAAATATTCATATTTAGAGCGTTAGTGAATTAAAAAAAAACAGTATAAAAACCGGAATGTCCAACTGATAAGGCTGAAAATTTTTACACTTGTTATTTACAGTAAGATAAATACATTCACCAACTTTTAGTAAAATAAAACCATTTAAACTGGGTGTTCGGATTTATATGTCACTTAGTATATATATTTCCAATTTGGTATAAATAATTGGAAATTCTCAAAAACTACTTGACCAATCTTCTCCAATTTTGTTGTGGTTATTTAGTAGTAAGAATCTTACGAATTTGAGTAATTTCAAATACCTGCGAGAAACCCTCGTCGCAATTCCAACAAGTGTAAAAACCTGCAGGTTGCCTCGGTTTTCGGCGATAACTTTTTTGCTTAGTTGGATCCTTTTACGTGTGGTCTCATTTTTTAGGTCTCATATATACCTAAAAATCTTATATGAGAGTTTTTGCGTTCCTACCAACACTTTCGATTGAATCACAAAAAAACACGTTTTTTTATTCTTTGTTGTCGAATCAAAAGTTTCCCTACAAAAAATGGTGTACCCATTTTATGCGTCCATGTTTTGGATACCCGCTCGAACAACCTGCAGCAATAAAACCAGACTTTACAATTTTTTCGCAAACCAGGGGTATTTTCGTTTAATATGATTAGACAATACGGTTGTTAGCATTTCTACCAGACTGGCCAATTGTGATCATGGATTTGTCGTTGACAGTATCGTTGAAGGTTATGGTCAAGGTCAGATAAATTATAAAAAGTGGTACATCCTACCTTTCACCAGCGAAATAACGAAGCGAAAAATCTTTAAGCATTTCGAAAACGCTACACTCAATGATCATGCTCAGGAAATAACAGGAGGAATTTATTACCGACCTCCTGTAGAACCCAGAAGCACCCCAATTATCGCGTATTGACAAGTGTAGGACATTATTATAGTTTGTTAATGTTGACAGTAAACGTACTATTGTTAAGGGTTATTCGGGACATTGATTTGACTTCGAAGAGTGATTTGGGCGCTTAAAGTCAAAACAAGATCCATTACCGCTCAATCTAAGCTACATCACTGCCAAATAGGAGATCCCACAAATAATAACTTGACCTTGAGCATTTTTCAACGTTATATTTCAAGTCGATAACATGATGACCATTGTCCAGTCAGGCGATAAGTATATGTACAGGGTGTTTCAAAACTAAGGGGTCAAACTTCTAGAAGTTATCAGTGTAATAGTAGAAAACATTTGAGTATAGGGACCTATATCCGGAAAAGTGTCACTGCTGCACTACGGCCCTAAGACTCATTAAAATTTAGAAAGACGATGAATTGCCTGCATAGGATTTAACGCATTTAATTTTTCCCTTTTGTACATGATATCATCACAACAATTGTTCAAAATGTCATCCTCCAACCAGAATACACCGATTTCAAGTGGTGCTGTAATTCGTCCAATTAAGTATTGCTCTGTTTTTACTGGAGTTTCGTAAACCAAAGACTTTACATGTACCCAAAGGAAAAAAACTAGCGACGCTAAATCGGGTGACCTAGGAGGCCAAGAAACTGCTCCACCTCGGTGCCCAAGCCGCTGAGCGAAATCCTCACGACTTGTACAGCAAAGTGAGCCGGCGCTCCATCATGCTGAAACCACATTTGGTGTCGAACGTTCAATGTAACATTTTCAAGAAGTTCGGGAAGAACTTCCTCCAAGAAACGCCGGTAAATAGGTCCTGTTAACCGTTCCGGTAGAAAGTATGGCCCAATCAAATAATCACCAACAATGCCTGCCCATACGTTGATAGACCAACGTTGCAGATGTTTTCTAGGAAAAATTGCATGTGGATTTTCTTTGTCCCAAACGTCGCTATTTCTACTATCAAAAATACTCATGTGAAAGAGGCTTCATCGGTCCATAAAACAATTTGGTTGTGCAGCGATTTGATGAAGAAGCTGCAGTCAATCCTTGAACTTTCTGGAAGTGGTGAGTATAAAGTTGTTGCTCGTGTAGCACCCGCCAGACGGAAGCGTTACTCGTATTCATATCCTCAGCAATGTGACGTGCGCTACTTGATGGTTCGTCGGCCGCTCGCTGAAGGACCTCTTCTTCAAATTCGACCGTTCTTACGGTTCGAGTAACACCAGTATCATGCATGTCGGTTTTAAACATGCCTGTCTCGGAGAGCCGCCGATGAATAGCAATAAACTTTTTGATGCTGTCGTTCAGGATCACGTTCTTCATACAACCGCGCTGCTGCTAGTGCATAGCAGCTTGTTGTTCCGTATGCCACATGCATATCCGCCAATTCTTGATTGGTTAAGTTTTCCATTAGCCACAATTTGTGCTAAAATCTTGCAAACTTCACGAATACGATAGCACGACCAAGGCGATACAGCTACAAAAAACAATCTCTGTTATCGTTTTTAAAGATAACAACACACAAGCGGGGTCTCTACAGTATATTCAGATAAGAGATAGACCGGACATAAACAAGACCACGTGATCATCGAACGCTGTAACATTCGGCAGGGACGTATTAAGAGTCACGCAGTACATATTTTAGATAGTAGATGCTGCTTTGCGTAACTTTGTAGTAAATTAGCACAATTCGATGTGTATACGATTGGTGATGGATATAGGATCATGTGGGGGTGGGGTAAGAAATATATAATGTTGTAAATATACATAAGGGTTTCAAAATTTTCGCTTCGATTTCCAGCTTCGGATGCCGCCTGATGTTTGGTGAAATACAGTCGAATATAATCTCAAAATGGCGTTTAAATTAGCCTAAATTAAAAATAATCGTATATCTCTTAAAATTGCTTTTAGAATATTGATTAGTATATTTTTTGATTTCTAGGTAAATATGTAACCAAATTAAAACGTTCAAAACGTAAAAAAATGTGCATGGTTGAACATTGTCAGAAAGTAGATTCTTGAATAGGTTTTGCCAAAATGGGTTCAAAAATGTCAATAATTAATTAAAAAATACAGTAGCTTTATAATTACTTATAACTTACCGAATTTGATGAACGACATCTTTTATTGGAAAGATGAGCTTGATGAGCTTTCATCATCGCTACTGCCTGAAGCACCAACGTCAATAATGAATGGCTCGACTTGTTCCTCTAAAATATTGTCCAGTTCCCACATTCTTTTTTCAACTTTGTCTTTCACGTGCTTAACACAGTTTTCCCATTTTTGCGCTGTTATTAATTCTAGTGCTTCTTTGAAAAGTCCTTTGAGGTCACAAAATTTGAAAGTTGTATTGTGCTTAGCTATATAATTTTTAACCTCTGCCCATATGAGCTCAATGGGATTGAGCTCGCAATGGTATGGAGGTAAACGGAGCACAGTTTTATTTTGACTTGCTGCCATTTCGTCAATGGCGTATTTTTGATATTCCGCCTTGTGATCCTTGACAATTCTTAATAATTGTACTTTCAGCATTGCTTCTTCAAAGTTGATATTTTTCGAGCGGAGCCAATTTTGAACATCAACTTTCCTTGAAGCCGTTGTTGGGACCTTCTCCATTCTTCGAGAATGATAAGGCGCATTATCCAACACAATTACTGCGCTTTCCTCTAAGTTCGGTAAAATTTTTGAAAACCACTGTTCAAACGATTCGCCATTCATTTCCTCGTGGTAATCTCCAGTTTTCTTAGACTCAAAGCACCACAGACCGTCAACAACAAATCCATCCTCACTGCCAATATGGCAGATAATGAGCCTTTTCCCTTTACCTGGAAATCGAAGTACTAACTGGTGTAGATTTATTTCAGTAAGCGAACCTTTTTCAAATGTTTTCATCACATTCAGCGAAAAAACATTGAGACATGAGTATCAGATTGCTATAATTGGGATTATTTAGTCATATTGAAAGAAAGAAGATTGAACGTCGTATGATTACTCAGCGCTTCACAATTTAATTTAAAGTTATAAACCTCTAAAAAATGAATGATCAGGAACCTGAAATACGCGCAAATATTAATATTAACAAATTATAACTTAAAAGCTTAAAGTATGAATTAAAATGAGTGGAAATATTAGGAACGGTACACAATATAAAACTTAGTAACTTTTTTTAAGTTTATAATATTCGACATATTTTAAGATTATATTAAAAAATTATTGAAATATCGAAAACACATAAAAAGTTCTAACAAATGAAAATGACAATAAAACATCCACGCATTTTATCGAAAGTTATAAAAGTTTTGTTACTTGTAATATGTTTTATCTGCCCCCTGGAATTAATGTTTAGAACCTTGTTCCCAAGGTTTGAAAAACATCCGATTGTTGTCTATTACTCGTATTTACCTGCTGGATTTTTTAATCCGGTGGACAGTCCATCTAGAAAGGCCCTCCTGGATGAAGTTACAGAATCATCAACCCATACTTTACTTGTAGTGTGTCCTGCGTTTACCCATGTTTCATCAAGGTAATAAATCTTCCTGTTTTGATTTCTATATTTCCCAATTTTTGTTAAATAATCCCTCCTCCATAGCACAATTTCTTCTCTATCCAGTACTAAACTATTACGACCCCGTTTTTTCCATTCGAAATTTAAATGCTTCAGTAACGCATGGAAAGTTGATCGTTTGAAATTTGGCAACGTTGTATCTCCATTTACCTCCTGCAGTACTTTATCTATAGTAGGTATTTCATTCCTAAAGAAGAATTCGTGCACTTTCCTCCTAATCGCATGCTTATCAGCTTCATCCAATGATTTAACAATACTTTTGCGATGTTTACTGGTCATTGGCTCAGAAAAGGTGTGATTTTTTTTGTATTGTCTTAACACATTAAACACTGATGCGCGACACACCCCAACTTTGTGAGAAACCTTCACAACAATTTCTTTGATGGTTGATGCCTCATTCTCCTCGCGCTCGATCTTATACGTATATATTCAAAATGACCTCTTTCATTTCTGCACTCAGGTGTCTTTTTTTAGAGCGTTTCCTAGGTGGACTACAGGAGTTTACAACTTCATCGGCAGTATCTGTACTGCTGGGCATTTTGCGCAAGCAGTTGATAACAATAACAATCAATAACAAGGTATAACAATAACAACGACAAACTCAACAACTTAATAAGATAACAAACGAAAACGTCCAAAGAAATATCAAATTGCAATGATGCACACGACATACGTAACACGTCTGAACCTGAATGTAACTCTGCCTTGATACGACTGCTCTGCCGCTCGGCATAGGTATTTAATTGCGAATTGACCAATGAGGGCTAATGTTTTACGTCGAGACGGCGGCGATAGCGTGAAAATCACCCGAACCTTTTGTTTACATCCGGTCTATCTCTTATCTGAATATACTGTATACTCAAATGTTTTCTACTGTTACACTGAAACCCCTACAAGTTTGATCCCATAGTTCTGAGACACCCTGTTACTTCTTCTGTAATAACATTACTTTAAAACGTACGTTATCCTGCCAATTTCAACAATAAACCCCACTTCCGGGTTCCGTAAAAGATCGAGGTAAGGTTTTTGCTTGATCTGTTTTAGTCAAAAGCCATTTTCCACAATAAAACTGCGTGCTTCTTTCCTGTCTAGGATTCATAAAATACTTGCTCTACAGGAATCTCATCGACCCCCCCGGCAAGGACACAGTGACAGTGCCGGACAAAGGATACGCCATCTTCCGATTCCGTGCCGACAATCCTGGCTTCTGGCTTTTTCACTGCCACTTTGACGTGCACATGCACATCGGCATGGCTGCGGTGCTCCAAGTGGGCGACTGGTGGGACGTACCCGCCGTTCCTTATGGGTTTCCCAGATGCGGTAGCTACGTTCCCGATATAAACATAGCGCTGCTACAATCCGCACCCAAAACGGAATAAGAAATATTCAGTGGAAAAAAGAAATAGACGTTTTATAAGAATTGTGCAAACCGAACAACAAAATATTACTGATTGAGCAACTCCTGGTGTTCCTTCGTGTAAAACATTTTTATTGAAGATTATTCATGTCCATGAGAATAAACAGGTGAAATGAGGAGAAACGAACATTGTTGCAGGCAAATCGTTTTAATTTGTTAAATGGCGGAGTCTCACTGATATACAGGGTGTTTCAGCTTATTGTCGCATAACTTTAAGAATCGATACAACTTTTAAAATTAATGCATAAAGTCTATATAAACATGGGTCGAAAAATGCGTGGCTTCCGAAATACAGGGTGTTCAAATTTACTTTCTAAAATAGTTTTTTTTTAAATATTTCGAACAATATTTGATGTATAATAGTGAAAATTGGTATACAAGGGTTTTTTGGGAGGACAAAACGAACCATGGGCATGGTTTTACTGTAACCGCTAGAGGGCGCTCTCTACTGTACCTGTAGTGTATTAAAATGACCGAAAAATTTTTCTTAGTGCAATTTTTTGCTTTTTGAATAAAAAAACTGATTCTCCGCACTTTTCATGCTTATCAGATCAGCAATCACTTGCGCATGTGCTGCATGGTGTTTTCTTGCCAAAACGCATATGCGTAATTTGCAGGTTTTGCAGAACAGAACCTTGCGAACCATCACTAACGCACCATGGTACGTCTCCGAGACCCTTAACAGAGACCTCGACATCCCTTACCTAAGAGACTACATCAAACATCAGGCGCAGTTACGCTATAGTCAAGCAACCCTCTGTTGTGTGAGTCAGTAGACTACACAGTCGAGCAAGTTCGCAAGCACACAAGACTGCGGCTCGCACTGTGATCAAAATCAAATCGTGCAATTCTAGATCCAACCAAAATTACGATTTTTGCCACACACAAATTCCTAAATTAATTTTAGGATTAATTTAAAATAACCGAATACCAGTTCGTTCTTTCCTTTCTTTCTTTCAGTTGATACGTTTGAAGGAACATAATATATTTGTAGTGAAACAGCTTCCTACAAAACAGCTTTAACAGATTTCTCTTTGCCGCCTTTACGAACGTTAACGGGAATACTATTTCAACGGATAACGTGAGATGCGTTCATACGACACAATTTCGCCGTTTTATGTGTTACTATAAGCGAAGAGATTGCTGGATATTTCAAGTCTGAGATTGTATATTATATGATGTCTATATCACAAGCTTGATTACCGGATAGAGCGGTTCTTGGTACTGTGTGGGATA
Source organism: Acanthoscelides obtectus (assembly GCA_963669975.1). Taxonomy (NCBI): domain Eukaryota; kingdom Metazoa; phylum Arthropoda; class Insecta; order Coleoptera; family Chrysomelidae; genus Acanthoscelides; species Acanthoscelides obtectus. The sequence goes on along the minus strand of CAVLJG010003181.1, from coordinate 84,743 downwards.
TAAATCGTTTTGATCAGAAAATATTGCGGTACAGCGAAGATGGTATTATTTTATAACCTTTATGTTATTTTCGGAAATAATTATACAAATTACCGATAACACTGGACAACAAATTTTAGTTTTTTAATTGTATCTTGTTAATTTTGGGGCGCTGAATCCAAAAATGACAATGAAATAAAAAAAATAGTTGCGGTTTAGAAAAAAACTTTTTATTTTTAAGGATATATTAAAAAAAGTAACAAGATTCATATACTTATAAAAATCACTATATGCGCTGTCTTTTTGCTGTTCTTTTATGGATCATGTCTGGACCATCTCTACCAAGAGTCCAACAGTAGTCTGCAAGCATGGAAGGATTCCACTTTCCCTGGTACCGTTTTCCATTGTTGAAATATCCTGATGAAAACGTTCGCCGTGCTCATCACTTACGGCTCCGCAATTGTCAGGAAAAAAGTCCAGGTGTGGGTGTAGGAAATGTATCTTAAGAGACATATTACACCCCATCTTTTGATACGATGACAGCATATCTTTGACAAAGGTTTTATAGTTGTCAGCTTTTCTATTTCCCAAGAAATTAGTGACCACCAGACGGAAATCATTCCAAGCAGTTTTTTCAATACCTGTTAAAGTATTAGAAAAATGGAACTCAACCGAGAACATTTTCGCGCCATAATTTATTACAGCTTTCAGAGACAATTATCGTAATAAGAATGTCTTGCTGAGTTACTGTCTGTTTTCGGCAACGAAGCGACACATCAGTCGACAATTTCCCGTTGGTATGGAGAACTCAAACGTGGACGGGTGAGTATCAAACTCATCATTGAAGATAGACATGTGACATATCGCGAGATTGAGGCGTCCTTGAAGATCTCAAAGACCTCAATTCAAAAAATTTTACATGAAGAATTAGGAATAAGAAAATTAGTTTATCGTTGGATACCCCACCTGTTGACTGAAGAACGTTGCCTAGCAACGGTGCAATCTGCCGCGTACCAATATGTTACGTCCAGGCTTCAACAATAGGTCATGTTACTGTCACATCCAAGAAGCAGGTCTGTTCGAACATTCAATCTAAAATTTTGTTTTCATTTTGATTAGAATTATGTATTTCAACTTTGATGCGACTTAGTGTTTTAATTTATTTTATAATTACCTTTGATTTCCACCGATGGTGACAAAATCAACACATCCTGAGTTCTTGTTACATTTTGCGACAGCGAGCGGTGTAAAAATAATTTAAAATGTATCATTTCTTTAATTATACCTTTCCAGTAAATAGTGGTACTGATATTTTCAATAAAATGCTCAGTAATTGCTGTCATATCAATCCAGATATTGTATCAGATTTGGTTCATGCTTCGAGTTTGACCCAAATCCTTCTTTTTGATTGGTGGAGGTTCCAGCGACAGTCGCGGGCTTTGTGGCGGCGCTCAAATGAAAAGATACGCTTTTGTAGCTAAATCTGACGATTTACGAAGTATTTCTTGATTTAATGTGGAAATTAGGGGCCACAAATCGTATACTTCTTTTTTAGTTTTACATGAAATCGATTATATTCGTTACTTGAAAAATGTCTTCCCATTCGTTGAGATTGTGCCATAAGAACAATTTTGCTTAGTAAAATCGGCAAGGCTATTATGAAAAAAACCTATAAAACGAAAAAAAAACTACAAGAAGATAGGTTATGCTCAAGTTGTAAACTACGATTTTTCCCGTTTTTTGTTTGTGTTTTAAAAAACTTTGAGGAGAATAACGCAAAATCACCACCTCGCCCACGTTGTATGTAATTATCGTTACCACGTATATGACTCGTAATTCGACAGTGTACAGAGAATATAACTGCGATATGTGGCGGTATGTAAGATGAAATAAAATATTCCACTCGTTACCTCCAAAAATAAGAAGAAGCTGTTTCGGTATCTAAGAACAAACCTGAATTCCAAAGTTTCATCACCTCAGATCCGCGACGCTGACGGTCATCTCCACATGGATGCCACCGAATCTGCCAACTTACTGGCAGAGTCCTTTAGTGATGACTTCATCGATGAGCCTAATGGAGACCTTCTACCGACCACTATCTGCCATAGGTGTCCCAACAGCCTTTGCGAAGTTGAGTTCCTGCCTGAAGATGTATTAGTGCACCTGCGAAATCTGAAGACCTCTTCCTCCCCTGGTAAAGATGGGATGACGGCTGCTGTACTTAAAAACTGCGCTTCAGCACTGGTCCTACCATTAAGCTTGATATTCACATCGTCTTTTAGATCTCATACCCTACCCTCATGCTGGGTTAGTGCTTCTGTTACCACTGTATTCAAAAAGGGCGACAAATCCTCCGCTAAAAATTATCGACCAATAAGTCTCGTTCCTATCGCCGCCAAAATAGCTGAAAGAATCATATTAGATAAGCTCCTGTCATTTGCTTTCGAAAATGACCTTATCCCTAAGAATCAGCATGGATTTCTCCCTGGTCGATCAATAATGACCAACCTTCTCCACTCTCTCAACGATTGGACTCAGTATCTGGACACAAAGACTCCTGTTGATATAATCTACTTAGATTTTGCTAGGGCTTTCGATCGCGTACCACATAAAAGGCTTCTGTTTAAGTTGGAATGTATGGGAATAAGAGGCGAGTTGTTACTGTGGATTAAGGGTTTTCTCACCGGCAGGACTTTCTCTGTGCGCGTCAGTGATAGCCAGTCTCACCTTCATCATGTAGCAAGTGGAGTTCCTCAAGGCTCTGTCTTGGGGCCAGTGCTGTTCCTTCTGTATACAAGTGACCTGCCCGCATTGATTTCCTCCACATGTTCAGCTTATGCCGACGACACCAAGATTTACAATACTGTCGTAAATTCTGCTATGCTTCAACGTGATCTTGATATTGTTTGTCAATGGTCAGTCAGTCGGCTTTTACCCTTAAACCTAACTAAGTGTTGTGTCCTTCACCTCGGGAAGACAAATCCGCGATTTACATACAAGATCTCTGACCACAACATCGAAGCAGTTTCCAGCCACACTGATCTGGGCGTTGTAGTCAACGATCGTCTTTCCTGGTCAGAGCATACTCACCACGTTACATCAATAGCCAAGAAACTTCTATACATGCTGGAGAGGTCTTTCAAAGGATGCGATGTCAACACTTGCGCCTACATTTACAAGGCATTCGTGAGCCCAATTCTTGAATTCGCTGGCCCGGTATGGGACACTGTGCTTCTGCGCGATAGAAATCTCGTCGAATCAGTACAGCGTCGGGCTACTCGTATCCCTTTTGGAGCACGAAGACCAAGCTATGAAGATCGCCTTGAATTATCCAACCTGACCTCATTCTCTGAGCGAAGACTTCGTGACGATCTTATAGTTACGTTCAGGATACTTCATGGTTTGATGGGCACCAACCTCATGCATCTATACCGTCTGTCGCGCAGCAATCTACGCGGACACAGCTTCAAACTGCATAAGGAGCCATTTAAAACAACAGTGCGACAGTGGTTTCTTCCCAACCGCATATTCAACACCTGGAATAGTTTACCTGAAAGTGTGTTTGGTGCTACTTCAGTTAATAGCTTCAAAGTGCAGTATGATAGCTGGAGGAGTGTACAAACTTTATAGCTATGAACTGTCTTTTTTTATTTTTTTCTATTTGATGTATTTGTGTTACGTGTCCGTACACTATATTTACTGCATGAGCTTATAGTACTGTGTACTCTGCTCATCTCAATTATCATAATAATAATAATAATAAAGTTAATTGCTTCACCAGCCAGGGATTTTCTTTTCTTATCTCTCTCAATTCAGCAAGCGTGCACTTGCAATTTCCAGAATGAATACAACAAAGTGTATTAGAGGTAAGACACCAATGGAATTATCATCAACACAGATTACTAACACGCAAATCCTCACTATGCATCGATGCACCGCCGTTTCTTTCCAGGTATAATGTACAAGCTGAGACCTACAATAACGCCATCTCTGAAGCAGATGTTACATCAAATCAGTGCTAAACATTGATAGTTGAAGCATCATTACGTTTAGGCAACACGTACAGCACAAAACGAGTTCATAACATGTGTACAACAGTTTGTGCTAAGCTAACAAACTTTAGATCGTTATGTCACAAAAAACCTACGAAATGTCAAAAAACGTCACTTTTCAAGATACGTACAACCCGTGTCGAGCGGGACTTTTTTCCGCATACCTAAAGTGAGCGACAGGTAAGTGAAGATGCGCTGTGTTTCCTGCCTATATGTGTCTTAAATCAATCACTTTCAAAAAGACTTTTTAAAAAACTGTACGTACAGACCGTTACAAAACTACAAGTTACAATGCATATGCCAATCTAGTCTAACCGGGGATATTGAAAATCAGGATATGGCAGCGAGGCCTATTTATACAGTCGTATTGCTGACTAAGTATTAAAGGAAACAGCAGAGACACTGGCTAAGCAACAGATTAGTGAAAAGTTATTATTACATGTAATGGGTGATTTTTTTGCTAGTATCTTCTTGGCAACACTGTTTTTCACAGATGACGCGTGAATCGTGTCTTGTGTCATTGTCAAACTTCTTCAGTTTGGTCTATTATTTAACCATGAATCGACTTACGAACGAACAACGCTTGCAAATTATTGAATTTTACTATCAAAATTCATGCTCGGTTAAGAGAGTGCATCGAGCACTGCGTCCAATTTATGGGCAATTTGGTTGGCCTACTGAGGGAGCTATTCGGAAGCTTGTGACTAAATTTCGAACCCAGTTTAGATTATTGGACATTAAACCACCAACACGCAGACGTAGAGTGAGGACTGAAGAAAATATTGCGGCTGTATCCGCCAGTGTTAGTGATGACCTTGAAATGTCGATTCTCCGCCGTTCGCAGCAATTGGGCCTTTGTTACTCCACTACGTGGAAAATTTTGCGACAGGATTTGGGTGTAAAACCTTATACGATACAGCTGGTGCAAGAATTGAAGCCACACGGCCTCCCGCAACGTTTCCAATTTGGTGAATGGGCAAAGTTGGAGGAAGATCCACATTTTTATCGAAAAATTGTGTTCAGCGACGAAGCTCATTTCTGGTTGAATGGGTACGTTAACGAGCAAAATTGCCGCATCTGGAGTGAAGACCAGCCAGAAGCATTGCAAGAGCTACCAACGCATCCCGAAAAAATCACTGTTTGTTGTGGATTATGGGCCGGTGGCATCATCGGGCCGTACTTCTTCAAAGACGACAATGGCCGGAAAGTAACTATGAATGGCGAGCGCTACCGTGCGATGATAACAAACTTTTTTTTGCACAAAATGGAAGAGCTGGACTTGGCTGACATTTGGTTTCAACAAGACGGCACCACATGCCACACTGCACACGAAACAATGGCCCTATTCAGAGACAGTTTATCTCACGTTTGGGGCCCGTCAATTGGCCGCCTAGATCGTGTGATTTAACGCCGTTGGACTATTTATTGTGTGGCCATGTTAAGGCTAATGTCTACAGGGATAAACCAGCAACGATTGACGCACTGGAAGTCAATATTGAAGCATTTATTCGTGAGATACCGGCCGATATGTTGGAGAGAGTGTGCCAAAATTGGACCTTGCGCATGGGCCATCTAAAGCGGAGCCGCGGCCAACATTTACATGAAATAATCTTTAAACATTAAACTATATCGACCGTTCTATTGACTCAAATAAAGATTTAATCGTTTTTTAAAATTTTTTGTGTTTTTTTTTAAATCAAATCCTATACCTCTTAAAAAATCAGTTATATCTTCGAATGTCCCTCTTAGTGCAAATTAGGTACAGTCTTTAGTCGGCTCACGTGCGGGTCCGCGTATCTCTCTTAATAAGATGCGACCTTTACATCAATCAAAACGCGGGCAATTTGTGTAATAGCATAATCTTTCGATCATGTTAAACGCCACCACTCAAATGGGTTATTATTACAACGACGGTTGAGTGTAATCGCTTTTGAACAAATTAGATTAATGCTTGCGAACATCAATCAATTACTGGAACAAGACGAATGTTATCGCTACAATCTCAGTGGGAAATTATATCGATACACAGGCAGGCACCCCAGGTCGTTAACGGAATGTTAGTTCGCTCCTGAGACATAAATCACGGTAAATGAACCGTATGATTAAGATTATGTACTAATTCTTCCACTCCAAGTCAAGTTGGCTTTAGAGACCTATATCGGGTGTTTCAAACTCGGCCCTCGCCATGGGGATCTAAGGGTTGTTAAGAGATATCAGCTGCAAGCAAAACTGGAGGAGTGTATGGTGGTTCTCCGCAATGCCTCCCAGTAAGAGGAAGCAGATATTGAACAAACTTCTTCACGACATGCATTAATGCACGTGGTCCGATGGTATAAAAAGACTTACCGCTGAAGATTAAAATTCCTTAAGAAAGTGGAAAGGAAACCACCCAAACCAAGACAACTGAACAAACTGGTATTCGGCACCTAATATCCCAGAATCCGGAGATTAAGCAAATGGCGTTCACACCACGAAACACCTAACTTTATAAAATAAGGTTCCATAAGCGGCCTTGAAGAAGATATGTTCGACAGGAAACCAAGTAACGTAACTGAATCCCTGAGAAAGAAAGATACAATACGTGATAAATTATACAATCAATAAACTATGAAATTTACCGAAAGAAAATCATTGAAAAGGGTTTGGCCTAGGTATGGGTAACCTTCCTTTAATAAAGATTCAAATTACTAGTAAGTGATCGAAATAGCAAAAAAGTTGCATATTTAGATAATAAACAAAGTGGTTTTAATTTTCTTTTTCTACAGGTACTTCCTACTTTATTAATAGGCTCATGCCTGTTTTACTTCGGGTTTTAGCCTCAGTTGATGTTGTCTAAACACATATTCCTCGGTCGTCCCATTGATCTTCTTCCATTTGGCGATTTGTCTCTTGCTATTCGTACTGTTCTATTTTCTGTCATTCTTTCTATGTGTTGATTCCATTCTGTTTTTCTTCTTTTGGTCCACAGGTTTATTCCTCTATACCACACCTCACTCATATTTCCTCACTTCTTACTCTGTCTGTTAGAGTTTGGTATGTTATTTTTCGTAAGACTCATTTCTGCTGTTTCCAATAATCTTTGTTTTCACCGTATCCGCTCTTGTTTCCGCTGTGTACGTCATTATCGGTCTTATTGTTGATTTATATATCCTAGTTTTCGTTTCCGTTGTGAAGTATTTGTTTCTCGAGATTGTATTGTTGAGACATCCTGCTGCTCTGTTCGTCATGTTCACTTGTTTTTTACTTCTTCCACTTTTCCATAGCTTGACAGTTTGATTCCCAAGTATTCCGTTTCCATCACTTGTTCTATTAATTCTTTAATTAATCTTTGTAGGTCATCTTCATTTTCGGCTATTATTATGGCGTCGTCGGCGTAGCATATTATCTGCATTTCCTTTTCTCTTTCTTTATGATCTCATCCATTATCAGATTAAATATTAGTGGTCTCAGCGAATCTCCTTGTCTAATGCCAGTTTCATACTTGATAGGTTGCGAGAGTTTTCCTCTACATCTTACCATAGTTACGTTACCTTTATATATATTCTCAATAGTTTTTACTAAATCCAGTGGTACTCCTCTGTCATATAATAAATGTATCGCGTCCGGAATTCTCACTCTGCCAAACGCTTTCTTCAAATCTATATATGCTGATTTGTTGTATTCCAGCGACTTTCCTTTTATTTGTCTTATTACAAAAACTGCATCCGTGCATGATCTTTCTGTCCGGATTCCTTGCTGTTCCTCTTGCAGAGTTATTCGTTCGTTTATTTTTGTCGCTATTATTCTTGTTGTCAATTTGAGTGTTGCATTTAACAGATTTATTGCTCGATAATTATTGGGGTCTTTCTTATCTCCTTTCTTGAAGAACACCAGCATGATCGCTCCGCTCCATTCATCTGGTATTCTGTTCGTGGTGATTACTTTTTGAATAAGGAAATGCTGTTGTTGTACAAGGTAATCACCTCCGTATTTTAAGAGTTCATTTGGTATTTGATCTTCTCCTGGTGACTTTCTATTTTTTAATTTATTTTGTCCCTGTTTCACATCTTCTTGGGTTTTAATTTTTTCCTGCTATATCGTGTAACTTTTTTTTATATCATGTCGATAATATACACAACACAACAACAAAGAAAACAGAAATGGAAGGAACGAAATTCTTAGCACGTCCTATATGAATACTTGAAAGGTCGGTAACGCATTGTATATCTATACATCTGCAAATAATAAATATATTAGATGCCACCCAAATTCTACCCTTTCCTGCTAAACAGCCTAATGCTTTCGCAGCACAGCCTGTGGAAACCAGTAGGATTATCACAATGCCTGTTTTGTGTTTATGTTCGATATATCATTTCATTGTGAAGCTTCAATAGCGCCAAAAGCCATACGACATTATTGAATTAATGTTTTGCAGCATAAATAGCACAGAGTAATCCTCCCATGAAATATTCGTTATTCCCCTTTGACATAAATGTTTATATTGAATTGGTTTTATGGCCATGTATTCAATGCGGTGATATTCGTTCCGCTTAAAGAGCAGATGTACGATTTGGGTTTACGTGTTTGATCCATGTAGGAACGCTGCACATGTCATGATGATTTGGTGTTGCGCATAGGGTGACTGGGTATTATGCAAGAAATCGAAAAAAAAGTGAAAAAAAACAACAAAATGTCATCTTGCCGACTACGAGCCCCTTCCCACTTCAGTTGGCCCAAGTATTGAAATCTTAGGTTTATTCTTATCAAACGCAAATAATAAAAATGTAGCAGGGTGTTCAAGCACAAATGGAGTGCGTTTGGTTCAAAGGTAAATATATTGAATTGAGAATCATGACTTTGATATGTTACTGAAGATATATTTATTTGAATTGAGGCTACATTTGAAACAATGAAACCACCTCACTTCAAGTACATGTGGTCTCGAATCAGTGTCAAAACTGCATAGACACGTGCTATTGTGTGAGGTCTAATAAGCCTTTTACGAGTACTATTGGGTCATTAATATATCGGATACCTTTTTGAGATCACTTACCAAATACATGAAAAGGCTAACGTTATTGATCTTAAATTACCAAGGAAATTATCAGGTCTTTACAAACCGAAGTGTTATCTCCAAAATTTCAAACCCAGTAGTTAAGTCGCTTCCCTTCAAGTTCCGAAAAGTTGCAAACACTCAGGCAAAAGTTTACAGTCGAGATCAATATCCTGTTTCATGATGAATAAAAGCGTTTATTGGAAAGTTCATGGATAGAACGGCGAAAATACCCTCTGGCGAGGCTAAAGTTGACGCTGGAGAGCCTCCCTCTCAAAACGCCAACACTTATTTTGCGACGCAAATCAATGCCGTCCGTCAGACTAGACAGCCTCAGAGTGCACCACAGTTTCTGACTAGATTTGTTGTAAAACCTTGTCTACACGGTGGATGTTATTATAGGTGCCGGTGGTTGGAATTACATTGATCAAAGTAAGAGGACCACAAAAGCGGAATTGATCTACTAATATAGCCGAGGCCATACGATGAGGTAGATAGAAACACATCAATTGACACACTCATGCAAATAATGACATAGGTAGCAGATCTGCAACCTCCGTGATGTCGGATAGAATGGAATACAAAACATTGTCTCTGATTCGAAAAGCTTTCCTATTATTATTGATTGTCGTATTCTTCGTTAAGATAGTCAAGCATATACTGAATACCGGCGTCAATAAAGAAAATCTAAAAGATACTAGCGCGAGTGTAGACGAACCTAATACTCTAATTCTTCTGTCTCACAGATACCGTTTATATAATAATAATATTTTATTCACTCAATGTACAAAGATAACAAAAAATATGAGTAAATAAATATAAAATCAAAACAGGCCCAATAGAAGGCATCGCCTGTACATGGACCAATAAATTTAAGTTGAAACTGTAGAATGCAAATGACAAAAAGGACAAAAATTAGCTACAGTAGATTATGTATTTAGTTGATGTTCGTATTTATGAGTTTATGAATTTCAGTCCTAGATATAGAATGTAGCCACTTTTTTAAATTTCTTTTGAAACAATTTCCGAAACGTAAATCTTTTAAGTCTTTAGGTATAATTTCATAAAATTTAGGCGCTAAATAGAGATATGATCGTTGCATTATAGATTTATGCGGTTGAGGAACTACTGTGCCACGAATTTTGTACCTGGTATAATGACTAGGTTTAATTTTTTGGTCGGTGTTTACAAATTTATGGTAGTGAGTGATACTGTGTAAGAAATAAGGCTATCTTATATCATACATTCGAACATCTGCGTATAATTTTTCAGTGGGATAAAGTTTCGGTTTTTTAAATATCATTTTTAGAATACTTTTTGAAAATCATCTAAATTATAGATATGTGAGGAACATGCAGCTCCCCATGCTAATATACCATATGTGAGATGAGGCTCAATCAGTGCATGGTATAATGTTCGAAGATATTTTTCTGTCAATATATTCCCAAGGTATTTAATTTTGTAGGATACAAATCTAACTTTCTTTAAAATATAATTGACATGGATGTCCCATCGTAAGTGAGGATCCAAGACCACTCCAAGGTATTTTATGTTCGGCACTCTATTAATTTGCATTTTTTGATCATTAATGTTGAAGGAGAAATTTGTGTAATTTGGCAGATGTCTAGCATAAGATCCAAATGGTAAAAAATGTGTTTTAGAGTAGTTAATGCTTAATTTCCTACTGTTAAACCACCGAGTAATTTTGGTAAAATCATTTTCAATTACATTTTTCAGATCAGACCAGTCAGTGCCTTCATATAATATTGCAGTATCATCTGCAAAACTAGTTATGTTGCCAACACAATTAATTTGGAAAATATCATTTAAATATATATTGAATAACAGCGGACCTGAGACAGTTCCTTGTGGGACACCACACTTAATATACATTTCTTTACTAAATGATCCTGATATCTGCACAGATTGTGGGCGATTTGACAAATAACTTTCGATCAGTGAGTACGCGTTTCCTCTGAAACCAATTCTCTCCAATGCTTCTAATAATAATTTGTGATTAACTGTGTCGAAAGCTTTCTTTAAATCAACAAAAATGCAGATTGAAGGGATTCTGTTATCAATATTTTGATGTATTTGATTTACAATTTTAATTATTGCGTCCGATGTAGCCTTCCCTTCTGTAAATCCATATTGATTTTCACTTAAAATTTTGAATTTTGTGAGGTATCGAATCATTCTAGTAGATAAAACTTTTTCAAAAACCTTTGCTACACTGGATATTATTGATATTGGTCTATAGTTGTTAACATCTGTTTTTGTTCCTGATTTATGTATCGGTATTATATTACCTTTTTTAAAATTGAGGGATATATGCCAGATTCAAAGCATTTGTTGATTAGGTAAGTGAGTAGTTCTGTTATGTCCTCGGCTATAATTTTCAAATGCTCGCTTTTAATACCATCGAACCCAGGACTTTTCCGATTTTTTAAGGACAGAACAGTGGTGTATACTTCACATTGCTCGACTTTATCCAAAATAAATGAGTTCAAAGTTCTTTTTGGAGGCTGAGTATTTTGTACATTTGCTTGTATATTACTTGCTAAATTTTCGCCTATGTCAGTAAAGAATTGTACAAATTCATCGCATATCTGTTGAGTATTTTTTAATACTGTTCCCGATGTTGTATTTAACTCAGTGACACACTCTTTAACTTTTGTTTTCCCAGTAATCTCATCAATAGTTGTCCAAAGCCGCTTAGGATCATTTAAGTTATTGTTCAATTTATTAAAGTAAAGTTTTCGTTTGGTTTGCCTTACAAGCTCTATAAATTTATTTTTATATTGGTTGTAGCAGTCGGTATTCTCTGTAGTTGGCGTTAGTTTCATTACATTATATAGTCTTTCTTTTTCTATTGCCGATGTTATTAATCCTTTGGTAATCCAGGCATTTCTGCTTTTCTCTTTGTGACTAATTATTACTTTATTGGTACTAATATCTATTAGTTTTTTTATTGTCTCTATGAACAGTCCCGTTGCTTTGTCTATATTATTTATAGAGTATAATTGTTCCCAGGATTCTTGTTTGACATTTGATATTAGTTTTGAATTGTCGACAAAAAATTTGTAATTTTCCTGGTTGTTACTAACGGTAGGGATGTTAGAATGTTTTTCATTTGAAGATATCAGTAAAATAGTGGAGAAGTGGTCAGTAATATCGCTTTCTAGGATTATTGGTATACAAGTAATTTTGTTGGATAGGTCTTTCACAAAGCAGTGATCTATACATATATACCTTTTAGATCGCTTTTTGGACCCCAGAATACAGTACAAGGTTGGCTATCTTTAGGTATAATACGTTAATCAATGTTATTCTATAGCGATTCACACTGGCCCTTCCAGCTGTCGTCACGCAATTGTGGAGTAAACTAATCCTTATGGGGAGGTTCATGCCCTTGCTCTTGATATCACGAAAGCGTTCGTTCAGCTGTGGCAGCTGCCCTCTTATGCAAACTTTCATCCTATGGACTCTTAGAGAAGCTTAGCAGATGGGTGGCTGACTCTTTTACACCGCCGGGCCTTCGGCGATCTAGCGCCCTTCTACCGCTACACCAACGGGCTTTGCTCCTCAGAGCGGTTTCCAGTATTGTCGCCGCGCAATGTGCCGATCAGCCAGACCCGCATCCGAACCGTGTCGAACTTCTTACATCCAAAACTGGCCAATACGACCGCTCCTTTGTTCTGGAAGTGGAACAATCCACAAGAGGAGGTGTTTCCAGTTCTACTAACCTTAGACAGTTCCAAAACCGTATTAACGAAATTTCTTTGCGGTCCGCATAGCAGTCGCGGTGTCCTGGCATTTAGGCTTCTGCCTGCGCGGCTGCTTCGTTTCAAAGAAACTACCTCCTTTATGCGTATAATCAAAAATCATACGCAAAAACGGACAACTGTTCAACCTTTACGGGGTAGGGTGACAAAATTGACTCATCGTTCTTCTAAGCACTTGAGCCCGAGTGACCTTGGCCTTATTCCACAAAGGGCTTTACGCATTCGTTCAAGCATTTGAATGCTATAAAAATTTCATCTGGAAAAATTTGTCCAACAGAACAAGAGATATGGTTTATATACATACAGGGTGACTTTGAAGTGGAGTCATTAATTTTCAGATAATGATTGTAGAAGGAAGATAAACCAAAATATGTGTGTAAAAATAAAAAAAAAATAAAAAAAAATGTTACCTTGTTTTATAAAGTATACTCCCGACAAGTATTTCAGTGCGGACCTGTATTTGATCGTGCGGTCTTGGAGCACCGGCATACCATCCCCTGTGAGGTCTTAAGTCACCTGATTCACGAGCCCTTTGTACTACATTAACAAAGGCACGAGGGGTTGGTTGCACTCGATTGGGAAACCGATCCGCATAAATCCGTGATGCCGCATGTCCACAAGTTCAGCATTTTCGTAAACATGTGCCATTTTTGATTTCGTTTGAGCCACGCAACAGACACCACTATTCACTCACGCGTTACCGACTGACACTGACTGTATACAAATAATTGTAAAAACATCGTTCCAAATTCTTTCGCTTTTTTGTTTCCGATGCGATGCGGATTATATCCGTTGTCGCCAAACACGAGCACATAATATTATTATTGAGACAGGGCGGTACTCAAACTTCCAAAGGCCTATAACTTTGTTACTTTAATTTTACCAGAAAAATGCTAAAGGAAAAAAACATTTCTTTTGATCAGATCTACTCACTGTTAAAATAAATGACTCAACTTCGAAGTCACCCTGTATATATAAAGCATCCGCCTTTAGTTGGGTACTTAGACAAAATTTGAGCAATGAGGACTCTTTATAATTTATTAGTCTATAGCTTTCAATGGACTATGCTACCATCACCAGGAGCTGCAATAACATTAAGAAGAAATAGCGACTATTGTGCAAGATGATTTTAAATTATTTACGATAATATGTCAGATTGTTGTTAAACCAACCTTTAATAACATTTAGCAACAATCTCACATACTATTGTAAGTAATTTAAAATCATTTTGCACAATAGTTGCTATTTCTTCTTAATGTTATTGCAGCTCCTGATGATGATGGCATAGTCCATTGAAAGCTAGAGACTAATAAAGTATAAAGAGTCCTCATTGCTTAAATTTTGTCGAAGTACCCAACTAAAGGCGGAAGCTTTATTTTTCACACACATATATATACAGGGTATCCAATAAGTACCTCGACAAACTTCAGGAGAAGGTAGGCTTTGGACTGTCCCCCCAAATAACAAAAACCTATATAGAATAAGTGTCACCGTTTTTGACAAATTGATTTTTTTCTTAAATTAAAAAAAACCGAACCTTTTCATCTGTGGTCTTTAGCTGCATGTACAAATAAGGTTATACTGTGTTCATTTTTTCTATCCCGAAAACGGTGACACTTATATAAGTAAGTTTTTGTTATTTGGGAGGTCAATCCAAAGTCTACCTTCTCCTTAAGTTTGTCATGGTATTTATAATAATAAAAATGATAATTTTTATCTCATTTCTGAAATTTAGTATGGAAGGTGCTTCAAAAAGTTCTAAATAGTCGCTCAGTAGATATGGTGCTAGGTAAGTAAAACATTATTTGTTCGATACCGAAATAATACACGACACTTGCATTTCAAAACATTTTCTCTTAAATAATATCCAATAATATGTTCATGTCTACGTATATCTTTGAAACAGAATCTCATGCAGCAATTTCGTAATACTTGAATTTTGTGCTACATTTCTTCCGTGAGAAAAATTATAACATTCTGTAACGCCATAGTCTAGATGGGTGAGGATTAGTGCATTGGTAAGTCTAAATTTTATATCTCTGGTTTAAACATGCTTCTACCTCCAAAGTAACATATACTAAGTGACATATAAATCCGAACACCCAGTTTAAATGGTTTCATTTTAATAAAAGTTGGTGAATGTATTTACCTTACTGTAAATAACAAGTGAAAAAATTTGCAGCCTTATCAGTTGGACATTCCGGTTTTTATACTGCTTTTCTTTAATTCACTAACGCTCTAAAAATGAATATTTCAGCCGCAGTAAAGAATCAACGTTGGCGGACTTTCTTTTCAGGCAATTGCAGTTAGAGTGCAAAGAAGTGTAGACACTGTGGTTAGGTGTTGTCAGGCATGGCTTCGAGAAGGCCGTACGCAAAGAGCAAGGGGCACTGGACGCCGCCGTAGAACAACAGACCGTGAAGATCGCCGCCTAAGATTATTGGCCTTAAGGGACCGTTTCTCCACCACCAGGTCCATTGCAAATGAATGGTTTGCAGAACACGGAAGACCTATTGGCATGCGAAGTGTTTACCGACGTATGAGAAGTTTTGGCTTGTTTTCATACCGGCCACACTGGGTCCTCCCTTTAACTCGAGAACACCGACGTAATCGCCTTGAGTGGTGCAGACAACGGTCACTCTGGGATCAGGAATGGAACAGTATTGTCTTTAGTGACGAGTCTCGATTTTGTTTAGGCATGCACTATGGTCGTGCCAGGGTTAGAAGGCGACGTGGTGAAAGGAGGAATCCACAGTTTTTTGTTGAAAGACATGTTCATCACACTGTTGGAGTTATGGTTTGGGGTGCTATAGCTTATGGTTCCAGGTCACCTTTAATCTTCATCAGAGGTAACATGAACGCGCAGCGTTATATCCACGAAGTTCTAGAACCCCATCTTTTACCCTATCTTGACACTCTGGCAGATCCAACTTTCCAACAAGATAATGCCCGACCACATGTTGCAAGAGTCACAATAGACTTCTTTCAACATAATGATGTCACATTGTTACCACGGCCACCAAGATCTCCCGACTTATCCCCAATTGAGCACGTGTGGGATATGATGGGTAGGAGATTGCTCAATTTGCAACGTCCTCCTCAGACTCTAGAAGCACTTCGAGATGAGTTGGTGGTTGCCTGGAATGAGATACCACAGGAGGACATTGACCACCTGATCAGAAGCATGCCTGGGCGCATTGGAGAATGCGTAGCACATCAGGGTGCATCCACACATTATTAAAGGTCAAAGGGCTTTAAAGCAGTGCAATCATTTTGAAATTTTTATCATATACTTATTATGCTTCATTAAGTACTTATACAAAATTTTATTAAAATAAAACCATTTAAACTGGGTGTTCGGATTTATATGTCACTTAGTATATTTACAATAGCATACAAGTTTATCAATGATATGGTTCTCAAAACTTAAAATTGTGTCCAGTAAAATTTCTAGATTCTTTGTCTCCTCTACAATTTCAACAGCTGTATCGCCTAAAACAATGTCTGTACTCATACATTCTTTAAATTTAGAAAAATTTAACCTTGAACCAATGCATCAAACTTTAGTTTATGAAGGATTCAATAATTTTAGAATAGTTTGTAATCATTTCTAGATTCATATTTAATTCGAAAATCGATGACTTAACTGACTACTACTACATGGTAGACGAACAAATCTCAGAAGTGGGATGTGTACGTACCAGAGCGAAGCAGCGTTCCAACCGAGAGTAAGTTCACAGCCTCCCGAGCGTTTGACGGCACATAGAAACATATGACTATCGCGTGTCGTTAAAACGTCACGGCCGCCGTCGATGGCGTCACACGACAACTTCTTCGACGAAGTCGCGCGGCACGGATGGCGCGTTTTCGTGACGGCCTTCGAGACACTGACGGGCTGACGGCGGTTTGCACCCCGCATCCGTCGGTCGCATAGCAACCGCCCAGCCATACCACGCCTACCGAGATGTGAACGACGCGGCAGCGGCGACTTCAGATTGACAGGTGCGTGTGACGGCTCCGTAACGTCCTGGACGAGGGAAGTGGAGTAGGTTGTGTAGCAGTCGATGGTCATGATGGGGATACCGCGAAAACTCTTACATATCCGACTCTAACAAGTGGTTGAAGGTGACGACATCGTCACGGTTTTCTGCAAGACGCTGCGCTGGTAGAAAGACGGTGTCCAGATCAATATTTCGCTTAACTATAATTTCAGTAGGGGAAACGATGATGAATACTCGCGTGATAAGGCGAATAATACTGCTTGCTGATAAGTGAGATCATACAAAATGTGAGAACCGCAGGGTATTATGTAAAAAATGTCATCTTGCAGACCAGCTGGTTTTAATGTGCGGATAGTTCATTTCACTATGATCGCTGCGAGCGTCATCTAACGCGTCCATCTACGGAGGCACAACTCAACGACACGAAACGCTCAAGCATGCATTGTTGGTTGCAGAAGGCCAAGTAATGTTTATCTCTGAATCAATGATATTTGCTATGTGAGAATATGCTGCCCGACAGTTAATTATATTGTCCTCAGGTTATGTTCAAAGTTATGCTGCCCGATGGGTTGTTTATCTTGTTTTTAGGTTATTTTCAAAGTTGCAAATTACGATTTTTCCTGTTTTTTTGAGTTTCCAAAAACTTTGCGGACAATTACGGGAAATCGCCACCGCACTTGCGTTGTGTGTAATTACTGTTAGCATGTATATGACTTCTAATTCGACACTGTACAGTAAATATAAATCAATAAATCTTAAAAAGTACTGAACTGAAGCTCAGTTATTTTACTTCATTATAAAGGGAATTGATAGACCTCTAAACTAAGGTAACACCTTTTCATTTAAGATTTTAGGGTTGGTGTCACCGCCGCCCAGGAAGCTGCACGTGTTAACGTGATTTTTTGCCAAACTTGTGTTCCCCTTGAAAACAAAATCGACGGGTCTGCGCGTTTTTCAAAAAAAAACTGACCTGCTAGTAAATGCGTCTGTTTCGTTTTCGATGCGCCACCCTGTATGTAACCCCCTGTCCCCGTTTTTCCATCGTCACACGATCACAAGAACATTCGCTCTCAGAAATCCCCCTACCTCAAAATGTCCCACTGGATCCGCTTGCTGTGAATGAACTTGTATTTTCGTTCAGCAACCCCCCTCCCGTACCCCCAGTTTCGATGAATTGTTGATTCTTATTTACTGGCGCTATGTCTGTTCTTATACGGTACAGCGTTCCCGATGTCGGACACTCAAAGTCAGTACCACTGGCCCCTTCTTGGATAAGGTAGTTGGTAAGTGCACCGTCTAGAGTCAGATCCAGAAATCATCTGCAGAATTTAAGTATCTTCTATCTGCATTGAACTCCGGGCAGAGAATGGCGCTCATCAATAGCTTATTCAGGTCTTTCTATGAACTCTTACCCCTTTTTTGAGAGGGGGATCATACAGCTTGCTACATTACGTCTGTGGTTAATTAACCAATTATGACATTGAAAAAATGGTCTCCAGAGCAAGGAAGTCCTCTAAGACAGAGTTCCCCAAGCTTTTTTGTGTCGTAGAGCCCTTGCCATGTTTTTCCGTGTTGGGTAGACCCCCTACTTACCTGATATTGATTTCCTGTAAATTTCTAACTGTAGTGCAGTTTACTGTTAAGTAAAAACACCTGTTAATTTATACATTTATTATTTGAGTTTAAATTAAAACTACTCAAAATAAAATTTTGTATCTGTTATGTAAAATATACGTAACATTAAATAAACAGGTGTCTGACCAATAAGTGCCCGCATCGGGAATAAGTGCCCGCATTTTCAGAATAATTAAAAAAAAAAATTTTTCTATAAAGGGGGGTTCTTTAAAAAAATCAATGTGGGCACTTATTCCCAATGCGGGCATTTATTGGTCAGAAACCAATAAACATAAAATAAACTATAAATAAAATAACATAAGCAATAAGTCAATATTTTTAGTGAGAAGGATGAACCTGATGCTTTAATAATAAATTATCAACATTTGGCGTCAATTTTGTAAGGGTTAATCTTAAATCTCCTCGGCTAATGATGTCCAGTCTGTTTCTTTTTTTCGTTAGGAGACTGGTAACAGCGCTGAACCCCCTTTCCACTAGGTATGACGATGGAAAGGAAATTAAAAATTTCCTCGCTATATTCCATAATACGGGATAAGTAACGGGTATGTTGTTTTGCAGCCAGAATTGTTGATATCTGTTTCTAAACTGAACCTTAAGTTCTTCGTTTGTACTTAGTTCAGTCAGTTCCTCTTGTATTATGACATTCGTTTCTTCTATGTCACCATATGGATTAATTATCCACGGTGGTATTACCATAGTCAAAATATCCTCAAACCTAGATTCAAAATCTGAATAGAGGGCATTTAAATGTTGAACGTAAGTTGGAACGTCGTCTTCTTGGCAGCTTGTCTGTGACAAATTGGGGAACTGAGAAAATTCGCCCCGTCCAATATTTTGCTTCATTAGTTTAACTCTGGCAAGAAACGCTGATAAGATGGACTTTGTTTTAATCAAATTTAAACTGTCGCCTTGTAATTGCAAATTAACCATATTAAATTTTGTAAACAAATCTGTTAAATAGGCGATGCCTGTTTTCCTCTTCATTAAATTTTCTTTTAAAATTATATCTTCAGTATCCAGAAATTCTAAAATAGTCTCAAAAAGTGCAAAAAATCTTGTCAAACATAAGCCTTTCGACAGCCAGCGTACTTCAGTGTGAAGGAGTAATTGATGAAAGTGTTCGTCATTTTCTTCACACAACTGCGCAAATAACCGCGTATTCAACGCGTTGCTTCGGATTCGGTTTACTGCATCAATGACTAAATGAAGTGATTCATGCAATCTAACACTCAAATTTTTAGCAACTAAATGTTGTCGATGGATGACGCAATGTATTGCTAACACCCCTGACACATTTTGTTTTAAATAGCTCCATCTGTAGCTACTGATATTATATTTGATAAAGGAATTGCTTTTTCAATGAAGTAATCCTTCAAAACATGAAATATTGATTCACCTTTAGTGTCGGTTATCAAAGTTCTTGCGAATAGCAGTTCTTCGTAGATTTCTTGATTCATAATGAAACGAACATATGCCAATAATAATGCTGCACTTATCAGGTAAAGTTGACTCGTCCAGTTGTATACAGAAATGGGACGTTTGCAAATAATTACATAAGAAGCTTTCAATATCAGAACTCATTTCATCAATACGTCTTTCAACAGTATTGTTGCTTAAGGGAATTCTTTTAATGATATCAGATGCAGGTTTGTGTAAAACAGTTTTTAAAACCTCTTCAACGGCTGGCAAAACTAACTTCTCTCCGATAGTATGCGGTTTTCCGGATTTTGCTATAATTAACGAGATATTGTAAGGCGCCCGCAAACCATCATCATTTCTTTGTGACGTCGAAGCGAACATTCTGTCCAGTGTAGGTCTCTTCTGAAATTTATCTTTGAGTGTTTGAAAGTATTTCAAATCTTTCTCTGTTTTATCAGGGTGGCATCTTCTCAGATGATCTTGCAGTTTAGATGGTTTCATAGCGTCATTGCCCAAAACTTTGTTGCATAAAAGGCACATAGACGATTGTTTGTCCGGCAATGATGGAATGAAGCCAAATTTCAAATAATCAACACTGTGCTGTCTACATTTCTTTTTAGATTCGCACATGGCATCAGTCATCTGTGGGCAACAATTAGCTCGAATTACGGAGATTTCTCTGTAATTATATTACCGATTGCTAAAACTTTCAAAAAGAAACTATTGAGGAGTACTCGTGTAGTTTTGCATTATTGAATATTTAACTACTAATAACTAAGTCATGATTGGCGTAATTTATCTATCTTTGCTAACTACGAGTACAAAACTAAAATTTAATAAAAAATACTGTACTTACTTTTCTCCAGCACTCTTAAACAAAATAACACTGACTCACTATAATTTGTGTGATATACTATCTGTTTATATTATTAAAAATATTTCTTAGCACTTTTCAAGATTCAGGAAACGAATAAACGTATTTGTCCCACATTCGTATTTATAGAGTGACGAATTGAACAAGTCAGTGCAAGGTAGCGAAGCTCTGAGACTGCGACTCTCAGGTTTTTACAAGTTCAAAATGTATTGCGACCACAAAGCGAATACCAACATCCTACAACTTACACAATTTTATAAACATATATAATAAATTTTTTACTTCATAGGTACTTTTATAAATAATGTATATGTTTTGATATTATAAGATAGGATGATGTAAGTAAACAGGTACTATCGTGGACCCCCATATTTATTTCATGCACCCCCAATTTTTTTGTCCCTGACGCAGACCCCTTGCAGGTTGTCATAGAGCCCAAGGGGTCGATATAGACCACTTTGGAAATCAATGCTCTAAGACATAGTTGCTTTCACCAGAAGTTAGAAATCACACAAGAAAATCACTGAATATTAAAAGTGTTCATATTGTTCAGATCTTGATTTGACAAAAAAGTACGGCTCGGGATGCCTTCAACATTTTATCGACGTATACTTCCAAGATAGCGAATATGTCTACAAGTTTTTATCAAAATTCAATAAATTATTCTGGGTGTTGCATTTTGTATGTCACTACCTGGAGAGCTCGTTCCTAACTCAAGCAACACAAGTTATTTATTCACGAGTAAGATAGATACGTCAAACATTTGTTGGCAATCGATAAATGTCCATGTCTTCTTTTTTTTTTGGTCACGAAGGCTCCCGCATGAATTTTACATCGATGTTGAAGAGCAGTAGATGTTATCCCGAATAATAGATCGTATTTGTTGGCTGTTGCATAAAATAAGGATTCTGGAAAGAGAAATCAATGATAGTCGCTGGATTTTACGATCTAGAGGGATTTTTTATGTGGCTGATCGTGTATTTTTATCGGGTTGTTTCGTGAGCCCGTAAGCGGCACGTTTTCAAAGAGATACAAACTGTAGGATATAACTGAAAATGTGAAATACTGAGGATGGTGCATACTGGGTGAGCCATCTATTACTTTTTGTTTATCTATAAGTTTATGTGTTACCATGTAAGTCAAAAGTCATGTGGTATGTATAAGTGAACTGTCAGAGGTATGCCATTTATAGTCATGGATTCGTTTACAACACAAAAACACATAAAATATACTTTTCGCAAACTTCGCACCAGTTTTGGCCTACATGGACGCCCTACAGAGCCTGGAATTCGTTGGATTGTCAATCGTTTTGAGGAAACTGGTTCAGCTGAAGGTCGTAGACCATACCAACCTCTCCATCCTGAAAAAGTGACTGTTTGGTGCGGATTATCGGCTGGTGACATCGTTGGACCATTCTTCTTTGAAGATGCCGAAGGAAAGGCCATTACCGGCAACGAGGAACGTTATCGCGGCATGTTAACAGACTTTTTTTATTGGATGCCACTGGACAAAATTGGTTTATTAATTTTTGCTAAGAACATCACAAGTGTCTTGTAAAACAAAAAATTAAAAAAATGTCTTGGAAAGAGTGTTATTGCAACTTTTCCAATAGGCACCATGACATAAAAAGTACACTACAACGCATATTTGAAATGTCACTCGACGAATCTCTATTTCTTATTTCTTCGCAATCAAGTTCCAGCAAGCAGTATTTGAAGCAGTCTCGTGTTTTGTGCGTTGATTCTTTGAGAAGGCAAAAATTGGCACTCTCCTATACTAAGTGACATATAAATCCGTACACCCAGTTTAAATGGTTTTATTTTAATAAAATTTTGTATAAGTACTTAATGAAGCATAATAAGTAAATGATAAAAACTTCAAAATGATTGCACTGCTTTAAAGCCCTTTGACCTTTAATAATGTGTGGATGCACCCTGATGCATTCTCCAACGCGCCTAGGCATGCTTCTGATCAGGTGGTCAATGTCCTCCTGTGGTATCTCATTCCAGGCAACCACCAAGTCCTCTCGAAGTGCTTCTAGAGTCTGAGGAGGACGTTGCAAATTGAGCGATCTCCTACCCATCATATCCCACACGTGCTCAATTGGGGATAAGTCGGGATACCTTGGTGGCCATGGTAGTCTATTGTGACTCTTGCAACATGTGGTCTGGCATTATCTTGTTGGAAAGTTGGATCTGCCAGGGTGTCAAGACAGGGTAAAAGATGGGGTTCTAGAACTTCGTGGATATAACGCTGCGCGTTCATGTTACCTCTGATGAAGAATAAAGGTGACCTGGAACCATAAGCTATAGCACCCCAAAGCATAACTCCAACAGTGTGATGAACATGTCTCTCAACAAAAAACTGTGGATTCCTCCTTTCACCACGTCGCCTTCTAACCCTGGCACGACCATCGTGCACGCCTAAATAAAATCGAGACTCGTCACTAAAGACAATACTGTTCCATTCCTGATCCCAGAGTGACCGTTGTCTATATAGTGTATATGTGTATATAGGTCATTGATAAAGTAAGTAAATAGACTTCAAGCGATGACTGAGAAATATTTCACAATTACTTCCAGCAGCAGACCGACGATTTACCAGACACTGCTTCCCAAGAATTAATCAATTTTTACAAAAACAATGTAAACATTAACGATTCCCTTAGCTTTAAACTGTTAGACAGGGCCAGTCTACTCAAAATTGTAACTAATATTTCATCAGATGCCATTGGAGAGGATGGTTTCTCTATGAGAGACCTAAAGTTATATATCCCATTTTGTACGAATGCCTTGCTGAATATAATCAACACATGTATTTTGGGGGGATTATTTCCAGAAATATGGAAGAAAGCTATTGTTAAACCCTTACCAGAAATAGCAGAACCTAGAGAATTTACAGACTTGAGGCCTATTAGCATATTACCTGCTACATCCAAAATTTTAGAAAGGCATATTTATAATCAAATTAGGTTTTTTTGTGTGACACAAACGATATCATACCCAATAGTCAATCCGGTTTTAGGAAAAACTTTAGCACAAGTACATCATTAGTTAATATCTTGGATGATATCAGACATCATCAAGAACAAAAAAATAGTACGTGCATGGTTGTTCTCGATTTTAGAAAAGCGTTCGACACTCTGAATCATGAATTGTTACTAGCTAAGATACATTACCAGGGGTTTTCGCAGAGATCCGTAAATCTAATAAAAACTTACTTAAGCAACCGTTCAAACTGTGTTACGTTAGCAAATGATTCGGATATTTACAAAACCGATTTTAAACCTATAAAAAGAGGAGTTCCTCAAGGTTCAATTTTATCTCCTTTGCTATTTTCAATCTACATATCTGACATGGTCAAATCGGTAAAATTTGATCTCATTCACAATACGCGAAAAAAATGGTTAGGGAATTTCAAGAAGGCGATGAAAAATTACAAAACAACACCTCTACACAGTTTATCAAGTAAATACCATCATTTACGGACATATTTTGATCTGTTATTCAAGCTAATAAGCTAATGTGTAATAACACGTCTGGTTTTGAACCGTTTTCTAGAAAAAACAACGGTTGTTCACAGTTTCACATCTATTTTCCTTAGTACCATACAGTGTATGTTATATTCTTATAACATAGAGTTTCCTTTTGTACAAAGAGCAAAAAAAGACAGCTCATAAAACAGTATTCTGTTCTAGAGTATTGCCACCAAAAATGCAACTTCGAAGTTCTATAAAATAACAAGCAGTGGGTTCCTTAAAGAAAAAATGATATTTTCGTGAAAGTTACATCCTAAACTTTCATTCTAAAGTAAGAAATGAAGGATTGGCGATATGCGCTAAAATATAGTCTTTCCCGTTTTTCTGTTGTTCCCCGTCGAAAACCAGCAATGTAGACTACCCTGTACATTATATCTCAAGCAGGCAATGGTAACATAAAAAATCGGACATGCAATTTCCTAGGCCATTTCTACTTGGCAAAGGTCGACAGCAATGTGGAGTGAGTGATTAATTTTTGAATTAGAGCTTTCTATGTGTGCACCATACGGTACAAAAGACGCAAACACTGAGAGTAATCTGCCATACAATTACGATTAATCTCGAGCTTTCTAGGCTGCGGCACTCACCAGCAGACGTGGTTCTCATGCACAGTTTGCCTTTGCCTCCGCCACAAAAAGGCGCAATTTTCTTCTCGTTTCACTCCGGTCTACAAACGGCGCGCATAACTGTTCATTAAATAATAATTTTGCTACTGTTTCCCAAATAAACATAATTTACATAATTACTTTTTCAGCATGCGAGGTCCCAGTCCAAACAATTTTAATTATAATATTGCAGAAGATCAATTACTCTTCGAGATACTATCTTGTCGGTGTTTATTACTATAAATACTACTATATAATTTAATATTTCAATAGTTGGGCCAACTGAAGTGGGAAGGGGCTCGTAGTTATAAAAAATTTCACTTCGGTGTGTAAGAACTGTGATCTACATGCTAATTCTTTTAATAGCATTCTACCCTCTCTCAATAAGGCTTGGTAGTTTGCATTTAAGTGTTGTTTCTAGCTGTGTCTATAAATATAATGGAAGACTGTTGCTCATTTCTTCATGTGAATTTTATTGGAAGTTGAGACAACACCGAACTAACCTATTTGACTCCATAGTCCTTTCCATATAATCTAATAATCTTTCTTCCTACATTATTCAACTTCAGGGCTACAAATAGACTAGCAGATGCGAATTTTAAAAACTTCGAGGAGTTTCCGCCTCTGAATACCGGTTATTATTCAAGGCCTCTCTGAAATATTACGTGTAATTTGGAGGCAACGGGCGGACTTGGCGGCATGCTCTCGTACGAGCTACAAAGGAATTTGTGTTTGTAATTGCTCCACCTGTGAATAGGATTTAGGTGAGCAGTGAACATAAGATATAAAGGAAATGAGCCGCAGAACTACATCGTCCTTTGGGAAGATGCAGTGTTTAGACTTGAAACATGAGGTGCGCATTAAAATATACTAAGTGACATATAAATCCGAACACCCAGTTTGAATGGTTTTATTTTAATAAAATTTTGTATAAGTACTTAATGAAGCATAATAAGTAGATGATAAAAATTTCAAAATGATTGCACTGCTTTAAAGCCCTTTGACCTTTAATAATATGTGGATGCACCCCTGATGTGCTACGCATTTTCCAACGCGCCTAGGCATGCTTCTGATCAGGTGGTCAATGTCCTCCTGTGGTATCTCATTCCAGGCAACCACCAACTCCTCTCGAAGTGCTTCTAGAGTCTGAGGAGGACGTTGCAAATTGAGCAATCTCCTACCCATCATATCCCACACGTGCTCAATTGGGGATAAGTCGGGAGATCTTGGTGGCCATGGTAACAATGTGACATCATTATGTTGAAAGAAGTCTATTGTGACTCTTGCAACATGTGGTCGGGCACTATCTTGTTGGAAAGTTGGATCTGCCAGGGTGTCAAGATAGGGTAAAAGATGGGGTTCTAGAACTTCGTGAATGTAACGCTGCGCGTTCATGTTACTTCTGATGAAGATTAAAGGTGACCTGGAACCATAAGCTATAGCACCCCAAACCATAACTCCGACAGTGTGATGAACATGTCTTTCAACAAAAAACTGTGGATTCCTCCTTTCACCACGTCGCCTTCTAACCCTGGCACGACCATCGTGCATGCCTAAATAAAATCGAGACTCGTCACTAAAGACAATACTGTTCCATTCCTGATCCCAGAGTGACCGTTGTCTGCACCACTCAAGGCGATTACGTCGGTGTTCTCGAGTTAAAGGGAGGACCCAGTGTGGCCGGTATGAAAACAAGCCAAAACTTCTCATTCGTCGGTAAACACTTCGCATGCCAATAGGTCTTCCGTGTTCTGCAAACCATTCATTTGCAATGGACCTGGTAGTGGAGAAACGGTCCCTTAAGGCCAATAATCTTAGGCGGCGATCTTCACGGTATGTTGTTCTACGGCGGCGTCCAGTGCCCCTTGCTCTTTGCGTACGGCCTTCTCGAAGCCATGCCTGACAACACCTAACCACAGTGTCTACACTTCTTTGCACTCTAACTGCAATTGCCCGAAAAGAAAGTTCAGCTTCCCGAAGTCCCACTATACGGCCCCTATCAAACTCACTAAGTTGACGAAATCGTACAGGTCTCCGTACTCTAGGCAAGAACCAAAATCCGCCAACGTTGATTCTTTACTGCGGCTGAAATATTCATTTTTAGAGCGTTAGTGAATTAAAAAAAAGCAGTATAAAAACCGGAATGTCCAACTGATAAGGCTGAAAATTTTTTCACTTGTTATTTACAGTAAGATAAATACATTCCCCAACTTTTATTAAAATAAAACCATTTAAACTGGGTGTTCGGATTTATATGTCACTTAGTATATGTTTCTACCAGCGTGCTGAAAGCGCCACTTTATCGCGCGAATTTCAGCTTGAAAAGAGTCACTTTTCCGTACGCCATGCAAAAAATTCTTACCTATCAAAAATGCAAGCAACCGAGATGGCCATACCTGCAACAAAAAACATTTGTTAGTTTTATATTATTTCCACACTAGATCAGTGGTCGCCAATCTTTTCAGTGTGTTGAGTTACTTTGATCATTTTGGAATAAACACTGTGTACGAGTTTGTAAAGGAATTTTAAACTATAACAAACTCTTCTCAGCTCAAGAGGATGCATTTCAAATCTGAGCAACATTGTTGATTGGGAAGTCCCACGATTGGGATAAACACCATCTGATTTGAAGGTCAAGTATTTAAGAAATCTCCTTTGTACACTTTTAATTTCATTATTATAGATTTGGTAATATGGATGCCACACGCTAGATGCATATTCCAGCTTAGAATGCACCATCTTCAGATCCTCATACATTTATAAGAGACATAGATGAACTATTAAAAAACAATGAAAACAATCACCTTCATAATCAAATATTTATAGGCGACATCAATATAAACATTTTAGAGGAAAATTCTATGGTGAAAGAATATTTAAACATGTTATCAAGTAATGGTTTTTTATCATACATAAATAAAGTAACACGACCCACCAGTAAAACCTGCATTGATCACTGCTTTATAAAGGATATTTCCAATATTTTTTCTTACATGCCTATTATCTATGAAACCGATATTACAGATCATTATTCCACTGTATTATTGATATCTTTACAAAATAAAAACCAGAACTGCCCAAGGGCAAAAAATGAAAGAAACCTTGAATACAAATATTTCACTGACAACTCAAAATTAATATTTAACGCACAAACGGAATCGTGGGACGAAATTTTTTTAACAAATTCTTTAGACGAAGCTACAAATTTATTAATACACAAAATTCAAAAAGTAATTGAAGTTAGTACTAATAAGGTTAAAATAAGTCACAAGGAAAAAGCAGAAATGATTGGATGACCAAAGGATTAATAAAATCTGCAAACGAAAAAAAAAGACTGTATAAAATCATGAAATATTTACCCACGAAAGAAAATATAGATCATTATAATCAGTATAAAAACAAATTTATAGAACTTTTGAAAAAAGCAAAAAAAAATTACTATATAAAACAATTGAATAATAATTCACATGACTCTAGACACCTATGGTCCACTGTCAATGATATATTCAATAAGACATCCTATTCAAAAAACAATATTAATGAAATAAAAACAAAAACAGGACAGAGAACAGACAATATTCAGCAAATATGTGATGAGTTCATAGAATTTTTCACGAATATAGGAGGAAACTTAGCAAATAATATCAAACAAAATGCTGATATTCATCTGCATGAAACAAGACTGAATAATTCATTTGTATTAACTGAAGTAGACTATCAGGATGTTTTCAATGCCATTATGACTCTAAAAAATAAAAAAAAGCCCTGGAGTTGACGAAATTAGAGCTGAACATCTAAAGATACTGGCCAAACAAATAACAGAACCACATGCTTATATCATTAACAAATCCTTCCAATCTGGAGTATTTCCATCAGCTTTCAAGACAGCAATCATCATACCTATCTATAAATCTAATGATAATACGGATGTCACTAACTATCGACCTATTTCACTTATATCAAGTTTAGCTAAAGTTTTTGAGAAATTACTCCTTAATAAAATGATTAAATTTCTTAATAAATTCAAAATTCTAAATTCAAATCAATATGGTTTTATAGCGGGCAAATCTACAACAGATGGGGTATAGTAGATGAAATAACCCAAAATATAGATGGAAAAGTACCATCGATATGCGTATTTGTGGACTTACAAAAAGCGTTTGACACAGTTAACCACAATATACTTTTGGAAATCTTAGAAAGAATAGGTTTTCGTGGAAAATTATTTATCAAATAGACCGCAATCAGTAAAATTATTAAGCTCCTATAGTAAAGAAATGTTTGTTAAATGTGGTGTTCCACAAGGTACAATTTTGGGTCCTCTGTTATTCAATATTTATTTAAACGATATATTTAAAATTAACAGTACTGGTAAAATAGCCAGTTTTGCAGACGATACTGCTATACTCTATAAAGGTAAGGATTGGAACGACATAAAAGATATTATCCAAAATGACTTTTGCAAAATTATTCAGTGGTTTAATAACCGAAAATTAACAATTAACTTTACTAAAACTCATTTTTTACCATTTTCATCACTATCTAATCATCTACCAAAATATAACCACCTTCGGTTTAAGGTAAATGATAAAAATATAAAAATCAATAGAGTTAATGATACAAAATATTTAGGAATTTATCTAGATCCCCACTTGAGATGGGATGTACATATTTCTCACATATTAAAGAAAATTAGATTCATAGCATATAAAATAAAATTTCTAACCGGTATATTAACTGAATATTACCTACGAATAAGATATCAAGCTTTAGTCGAGCCACACATAACATATGGTATAGTAGTGTGGGGTGCTGCATGCACGACATACTTTAACGATTTAGATGTACTTCAAAGAAGAATTTTAAAATCAATGATAGGCAAATCAAAATTATACCCAACTAATGACTTATATAATGATGCACAAGTATATGATACTAAACAACTTTACTTCTTACATACCATCACTCATTATCACAAAACTATTAGTGAACACGACACAACTAAACATAATCATAAAACCAGATATAAATTACGCGCAAAAAATGTTCCTAAACCAAACAAATCCCTAATGAAACGATGTCACCTGTATATAGCTCCAAAATTGTACGAACATTTACCAAATAATTTAAAACAATTACGCAATACATTAGGCTTCAAGAAAAAATTATAAAAATTTATTAACACGATTGGGATAAATCAAATTAATAAAATAATCTCAAATATTACACAATAAATGCTCTACCATTCTTACCAATAATTTCTTTTTTCTCTCTATTTTATTATATTTTGCAATTCAACATACATATGATCCATGCACAGGCGTTGTCCTCCTATGGATATATTATATTTATTTACTCGTTTCATGTTCCCTGTATTTTAGAGTAAATAAATATTATTATTTTTATTATTATAAAGCTTTCAGTGCCGTTTCACTACCAAACGATTTACAGTTTCTTATCAAAAAACCGATACTTGTATAGCGGATGATACTATTGTACTAATATGACCTGTAAATTCGAAGTTAACATCAAACAACACACCTAGATCCCTTACTTCTGAACAACGCATCAAACTGACACCTCCCAGTGTGTGATCAAAAACTATTGGATTCGTTTTCCTGGTGAAAGAACAGGTTTTGCATTTGCTAACATTCAAAAATAGTCTAAAAGTTGAACACCATTCAAATATATGATTCAGGTCAGCTTGCAAGATTAGACAATCATCAATGCTGTTAATCTGAGCATATATACTAAGTGACATATAAATCCGAACACCCAGTTTAAATGGTTTTATTTTAATAAAATTTTGTATAACTACTTAATGAAGCATAATAAGTAAATGATAAAAATTTCAAAATGATTGCACTGCTTTAAAGCCCTTTGACCTTTAATAATAATGTGTGGATGCACCCTGATGTGCTACGCATTCTCGAACGCGCCTAGGCATGCTTCTGATCAGGTGGTCAATGTCCTCCTGTGGTATCTCATTCCAGGCAACCACCAACTCCTCTCGAAGTGCTTCTACAGTCTGAGGAGGACGTTGCAAATTGAGCAATCTCCTGCCCATCATATCCCACACGTGCTCAATTGGGGATCAGTCGGGAGATCTTGGTGGCCATGGTAACAATGTGACATCATTATGTTGAAAGAAGTCTATTGTGGCTCTTGCAACATGTGGTCGGGCATTATCTTGTTGAAAAGTTGGATCTGCCAGGGTGTCAAGATAGGGTAGAAGATGGGGTTATAGAACTTCGGGGATATAACGCTGCGCGTTCGTGTTACCTCTGATGAAGATTAAAGGTGACCTGGAACCATAAGCTATAGCACCCCAAACCATAACTCCAACAGTGTGATGAACATGTCTTTCAACAAAAAACTGTTGATTCCTCCTTTCACCACGTCGCCTTCTAACCCTGGCACGACCATCGTGCATGCCTAAACAAAATCGAGACTCGTCACTAAAGACAATACTGTTCCATTCCTGATCCCAGAGTGACCGTTGTCTGCACCACTCAAGGCGATTACGTCGGTGTTCTCGAGTTAAAGGGAGGACCCAGTGTGGCCGGTATGAAAACAAGCCAAAACTTCTCATTCGTCGGTAAAATCTTCGCATGCCAATAGGTCTTCCGTGTTCTGCAAACCATTCATTTGCAATGGATCTGGTAGTGGAGAAACGGTCCCTTAAGGCCAATAATCTTAGGCGGCGATCTTCACGGTCTGTTGTTCTACGGCGGCGTCCAGTGCCCCTTGCTCTTTGCGTACGGCCTTCTCGAAGCCATGCCTGACAACACCTAACCACAGTGTCTACACTTCTTTGCACTCTAACTGCAATTGCCCGAAAAGAATGTCCAGCTTCCCGAAGTCCCACTATACGGCCCCTATCAAACTCACTAAGTTGACGAAATCGTACAGGTCTCCGTACTCTAGGCATCGTAACCGATCGTAAAGGATGTCAAGAACCAAAATCCGCCAACGTTGATTCTATACTGCGGCTGAAATATTCATTTTTAGAGCGTTAGTGAATTAAAAAAAAGCAGTATAAAAACCGGAATGTCCAACTGATAAAATTTTTTCACTTGTTATTTACAGTAAGATAAATACATCCACCAACTTTTATTAAAATAAAACCATTTAAACTGGGTGTTCGGATTTATATGTCACTTAGTATACTTTTAAATCATCGGCGAACAAAAGACAAGAACAGGTTAAGCTGTTAGGGAGGTCATTGATAAAATAAAGAAAGTGAAGAGTGCCTAAATTTGATCCCTGCGGTACACCGGATGAAGCCGCGTAAGGTGAAGATTTGAAACCATTGTAAGAAACGTACTGATTTCATGCAAGTAACAAGAAATGAAATCTAATAAATGATTGCTAAAACCAAAATGCTGAAGTTCACCTATGATTCTTTGGTGACTAATCTTATCATATAGACCACACCCATCTGACCTCTGCAATTTCCTGGGTTCATCACGTTGTTTGAAAAATACAACTATGGCAGATATGATATCATTAAAACATTTCAGCACTCATCCCCTACTTAACCATCGGACTTCAGAGTGCATCCTACCTTTCCTGAAATCGCGATAATTCCGAAATCACATGACCTCTGACCGTAACAGTACTACACCGGTAAGGTTATCAAAACTAACATTATAGCCGAAGATTTGCCTTAGAAACGAGAATGTACATAACAGCAGTATCTCTACGCACGTTACATTCTAATTATCCCATTTCATCTCGAACAGATTTAATCTGAAGCTATTATAGCTAATGGACAATAACCATGCTCGCAGTTTCGCATTCAGGCGCTAATTAGCAATTTAAAGGCACCTAAGTGAGATGCCAGATGCCCTAAATAAAGAGGAACCTTCTGCAGTAAAGTGAATAATTAAGCATAAGGCCCAAATTATCTATTAGACTTACAACCTCTACTTTAGTGTACCTTGAAATAATGTTATCTTTGATATGAGAGTTTCAACAGAAAGGGTGCGTATGTTTTTATAAAGTTCTTCTAAGTGTCTTGTTTAGTGAATGCATACAAAATACTTACACTGCCGTTAAAAAGTATTCAAACACCTGCATATTTCCATTTATTATCATAACAGACAAAGAAAACTATTCAGCAAGTATTTATTTTTCTTTATTTATTGAAAACCATCACCGTGGAAATCAAGCATTACCGAAAGGTCATTGAAATCAAAATTTTGCTCATGCTATAATTGGGATCTCACCGTTAGCCGCAATAGAAATTTCTCTTTCCTTAGAATATTGTTATTTTTTTTGTATAGGAATTCTTTCAGAGGATTTGTTTTTCGATTACTTCTTGTAAATTGTGATGTAAATAAGCCCATAACACAATCTTTCTTCAGTTATCTTGTCTCGTTTGATAAACTAGCCATGCTTCAATACCTTAAAGTTCAAATATGTGCCTTTTCGTTTATTTTTTTCTGGACAAAATGGGTAAAACTAGAGAATATTCCAACGAAATAAAAGTATTCGAGAAATTTGTAAACCACTGTCAATCTGTACACTACATTATCAAGAAATTTAAGGCTTAAGGCACAACATCCAATAGCCGTCGTTCAGGGAGACCCTGAGTTACAACTTCCACTAAATACGAGGGATGTCTTTTAAGTTTTGCATATAGAAACATAGTCGTGTTCCAAGGTGAAGAAAAGCCAACAAAAGTCATCCGTTCTCGAAGTGTTTGAAAAAGATGGTCGCGACATTTGTGTCAAAAGCGGGTCATATTGCAACAATTACTCTTAACGAGCAAAGAACTGTTACTGCGGATTGGTGTACCCCCATTTGCATGCCAAAAGTCATCACCGAGCTTCGAAAAATCAACCCAGAAAGAAGAATTATCCTCCATCAAAAGAATGCAAGCTCGCACACAGCCCAAAAAACAACCGTGTTGTTTTATTTCCATATGCAAGACATCCCTCGTGTCCTATCAAGAAAGACCCCCGTATCTCCACCTGAACAAGTTTTGAGAAAACCGCGGTTAAAGATTTTTGCTGTTTATGTTTTACTTTTACATGACTAATAAAATAAGACCATTCATCATATAATTTACAATATCATAGCAATCATTTTCAAAGAACAAATATGCCCACCTAGGCCATAGCTATTAGTTTTGCGATATACGGGCTAGGAAAGCAACGCATTATGTTAAGAATAATCAGTTAAAACTACGTATAATTCAAATTCGGCTTATGCTTGGTTTTAACTGAGTAATTATGATACAAATTTTTCTGCGCCAAGAGACAACCATTTTATATATTTTAATATGTTATTATTTATTATTACAAATATTACTTATTCAAAAAAAATACAAGTACTTATATAAAAGTAACTTTAACTTAAAAAGTAAGTTTATTGTACGTAAAGTCAACTTTGAAAGGAAAATATCTTCTGTTAATTGATACTACTGCTCGTCAGAGGTAGGTAATTCTTGCCAAAACTCATGAAGATTTGCTCGCTTAATTTCTCCAAAATTCTCTAAAATTTAATGTTTAACTACTACAGGAAATCCCAGAAGGCTTTTGCATTGCAACGAGGTTATTTATTCCAGATTTTAACACCTTTGCTTGCAAAAAATTAATATCCTTCAACTCACGTGTTTCGTCAGTCTGAACTTTTAAAAGACGGCTTCCTTTGTTGACAATTACCTTAACTAATTGCGACTGGTAAACACGTGGCATGATTTCGTTCTATTTTGCTTGTTAAGGAAAGACTTTTCAGTTACACAAATCACCAACTGTGATTTCTTTAACTACCACACACTTCAAGTTACAGGTTAAAAACCCGTTTCTCCTGAGTACATACCAGAGTCTTTCTAAAAAGTGTAATATGCGCAGTTCATACTAAGTGTAAATGCATTTTTGGCATTTACGTGGAAACTATTTTCCTTCATAAAACATTTAAAAATGTAAAATCCGGGGGGGTTTTCTCTATGTAAATACGTAGCATAAATACTTTGAAGTTGAGTCATTAATTTTCAGATAATGATTGTAGAAGGAAGATAAACCAAAATATGTGTATAAAAATAAAAAAAAAATGTTTACCTTGTTTTATAAAGTATCCTCCCGACAAGTATTTCAGTGCGGACCTGTATTTGATCGTGAGGCCTTGGAGCACCGGCATGCCTTCCCCTGTGAGGTCTTAAGTCACCTGATTCACGAGCCCGTTGTACTACATTAACAAAGGCACGAGGGGTTGGTTGCACTCGATTGGGAAACCGATCCGCATAAATATGTGCCATTTTTTATTTCGTTTGAGCCACGCAACAGACACCACTATTCACTCTCGCGTTACCGACTGACACTGACTGTATACAACTGAATAAAATAATTGTAAAAACATCGTTTCAAATTCTTTCGCTTTTTTGTTTCCGATGTGATGAACCGACAAGGCGGATTATATCCGTTGTTGCCAAACACGAGCACATAATATTATTATTGAGACAGGGCGGTACTCAAACTTCCAAAGGGCTATAACTTTGTTACTTTAATCTTACCAGAAAAATGGTAAAGGAAAAAAACATTTCTTTTGATCAGATCTACTCACTGTTAAAATAAATGACTCAACTTCGAAGTTGGTGCAAATATCTCAATTTTTGGATTTTTTGGAGATGTGTGGGTCTTTGTTAGTAGGGAAGAACAGTGAAAAGTAAACGCAATAGACACATGACTGAACCCCAAAAATAACAGCGGACATTAAATTTAATTTTTTTTAATTAATTAAAAGTAGAGGAGGACATATTGATGATTCAAAAATATGATTACTTTGATTATACTCGTAAATAGTAGTATGTTGTTAAGCATTAAGAAAATAAATGATTCATACATATATTGTAATGTTTTCTTTAATAACTTCCATCAGCATCCTTGCTTTCCGGGAGTTCAAATGCTTCTGAACGGTAATGTAGGTGTTTTACCAAGCAACCCCCATTATAGTTCTGAATCTCGTGTTTTACTTCCCACGCCTACTGGCGAGGAGGTATTGTAATCACGAAAAATTTTGAAAATGAGATATCGTTCTTTTTTGGGTGTTATATGACGTGTACATTTACATACATCACTCATTTTCGTCAGTCTGTCCGCTAATATCTCGATCGCCTATAACTTTGGAAGAACTGCTCGGATTTGGATGAGATTTTCACACATGCCAAGGACGAAAATATATCAATATCGGTCCAGGAGCGGCAGATCTAGATGCAAAAAGAGGAATAAATTAAAAATAGCTTTTTGACATTTCAGAGGGTCCTGATCATTTTCAGAAACATTTTTGTGGGGGTTGAAAAAAAGGAGGTTGGCGGTTGCAGGGGTGAGTCAAGGTATATCTCATTTTGTTGGAGGCATATTCATACGCTTCCAACCCCAGTAATTACATATTTCATCGTGTGATGAAATATTCAAACATAAAGTTGAAAAATAACTGTTGAAGTAAAACGCAACCTGCAAATGATCTGGATTAAAATTTAACTTTTTGAACGACTCAAAAGTGTCATTATTTTATATGTTTTGAATCCACTGGGCAAGGTTTGACTTTGCTATGATACCTAACTTAGAAATTAGGGCCCGTTGGAAAAAAGATAAGCAGGAAAAAATTGTTTCTTATTGTTATATATTACATTAATTTAATTTTAACTTGTACTTTCAAATAAGGTTTGATATGTAAGATATTGGAAATTCGCATATTCTGACCACAACAGTGTTATTCATTGAGGGAAAATTAGTCTCACTATTCTTAAAACTGGTCTGACTCTCACAGAATTTGCAGAAAATCAGAACGCCAGAATCCAGAATAAATTTCTTTTACGGCAAGCGTAAACTGGATTAGATCTAGAGTGCTCGTTAATTTCATTTTATTAAAAAACACTTTGTGGGTGAAGGCACCTTATACAGCAAGGACCAGGGCCGAGCTATAACAGATTTACAAAATATAGTACTGGTGATAAGAGACAGACGCACATATGAACAAGAATGATCATTTGTTGATTGCTTATATTTATATTTCAAAAACTCTGGTACAGTTCCTGGAAAATTGCGAAGTGCTGGAAAACTTGAATAATAATAATGATAATAATAATAAATGCCTTTATTTTCAAACAGTTCACAAAAAAATATATCAAAAAGAGAAACATGGGTATTAACGAGAAAAATAAAAATAAATGACTACTGCCAAAGAGATATTATGCCAGCAAATGCATCCATCAACCATATAAAAGCATCAATATGAACAACATGTAATTTTAAAAAAAGAGAGAAAAGTGAGAAACGCGGTAGTAGAGTTAAAAGAAAAGTCTAGAATAATATATTAATAAATTGAATTAAATAATAATAAATTAACAATAAGTCATTTACTTTTCTCCCACTCTAATAAAATGATTTATGTTTCACAATAAAGCTGCTTAGACAATTTATAATTCAGTTAATTGGTATACTCTTAGCAAAATACACTCTAATAAATTGTAAACAATATTGAGTCACGTTTGTCTTTCATTTATAATTATTTTATTTGCATCCTTTGTGTTATATTAATATTATATAATGTATTTTTTCATTATAATATTTTATTAGCTTTATAATTTTGATAAAAAAATCTTTTATTTGGACGTAAAAAGAGATAGTAAAAAATGTCAAACGAGAAAAAGTACGACTTATGATTTAAATTTCAAATTCAATTAGATTAATTTAATTTTAATGTAGGTAGATAATTTATTGTCAATTTATTACTATTTTTCGTAGTAATTTAATTTTGAAGAATACAAGTTTTCCGGAACTTCCCGACTTTCCAGGAAAATGAAAATGTGCCAGATGTCATTATTTCGACGAGTTACCCCAAATTAAAGACGGTTCTGCGTTGCCGAGATAAGGCAAAATTTTATATCGCGCTCCGATTTAAAGACTCATAATAAAAAAATAAATCGAGCAAGAGCTGATTCCCTCACCACCTCACCTGGAAATATACTAAGTGACATATAAATCCGAACACCCAGTTTAAATGGTTTTATTTTAATAAAATTTTGTTTAAGTACTTAATGAAGCATAATAAGTAAATGATAAAAATGTCAAAATGATTGCACTGCTTTAAAGCCCTTTGACCTTTAATAATGTGTGGATGCACCCTGATGTGCTACGCATTCTCAAACGCGCCTAGGCATGCTTCTGATCAGGTGGTCAATGTCCTCCTGTGGTATCTCATTCCAGGCAACCACCAACTCCTCTCGAAGTGCTGAAGTGCTTCTAGAGTCTGAGGAGGACGTTGCAAATTGAGCAATCTCCTACCCATCATATCCTACACGTGCTCAATTGGGGATAAGTCGGGAGATCTTGGTGGCCATGGTAACAATGTGACATCATTATGTTGAAAGAAGTCTATTGTGACTCTTGCAACATGTGGTCGGGCATTATCTTGTTGGCAAGTTGGATCTGCTAAGGTGTCAAGATAGGGTAAAAGATGGGGTTCTAGAACTTCGTGGACATAACGCTGCGCGTTCATGTTACCTCTGATGAAGATTAAAGGTGACCTGGAATTATAAGCTATAGCACCCCAAACCATAACTCCAACAGTGTGATGAACATGTCTTTCAACAAAAAACTGTGGATTCCTCCTTTCACCACGTCGCCTTCTAACCCTGGCACGACCATCGTGCATGCCTAAACAAAATCGAGACTCGTCACTAAAGACAATACTGTTCCATTCCTGATCCCAGAGTGACCGTTGTCTGCACCACTCAAGGCGATTACGTCGGTGTTCTCGAGTTAAAGGGAGGACCCAGTGTGGCCGGTATGAAAACAAGCCAAAACTTCTCATTCGTCGGTAAACACTTCGCAGGCCAATAGGTCTTCCGTGTTCTGCAAACCATTCATTTGCAATGGACCTGGTAGTTGAGAAATGGTCCCTTAAGGCCAATAATCTTAGGCGGCGATCTTCACGGTCTGTTGTTCTACGGCGGCGTCCAATGCTCCTTGCTCTTTGCGTACTGCCTTCTCGAAGCCATGCCTGACAACACCTAACCACAGTGTCTACACTTCTTTGCACTCTAACTGGAATTGCCCGAAAAGAAAGTGCAGCTTCCCGAAGTCCCACTATACGGCCCCTATCAAACTCACTAAGTTGACGAAATCGTACAGGTCTCCGTACTCTAGGCATCGTAACCGATCGTAAAGGATGTCAAGAACCAAAATCCGCCAACGTTGATTCTTTACTGCGGCTGAAATATTCATTTTTAGAGCGTTAGTAAATTAAAAAAAAGCAGTATAAAAACTGGAATGTCCAACTGATAAGGCTGAAAATTTTGTCACTTGTTATTTACAGTAAGATAAATACATTCACCAACTTTTATTAAAATAAAACCATTTAAACTGGGTGTTCGGATTTATATGTCACTTAGTATACTTACACAAGTGCCTTCACTTTAGGTAGGACCTTTGAACCAATAGTAAAAGTATAAAATGGATCATAAAATTACGATCCTTGATTAAAATCTGTCTTAATTTTTTTGTAAGTAATGGAGATACGAATTTTAAAGTAAAATTATCTTGGCTCCTATTGGTCGTAGAAAGTTTTTTAACCACCTATTCAGATCAACTTGTTGAAATAAATCATATTGAAAAATAACTGAATTATTACAAATGTTTATAACTGTAAAAATAGCTATCGTTTAACATAATTTTTAACAGCAATTTTGAATTAAGTAATCAATTTTCCACATAAATTCTTGGAGTTGAAACCTCGAAGAATCTATTCCACTTTTGTAAAATATTCTAGGAACATATCTTGGATAAGAACGGTTGTTTAAATAATTCGTCTCTGGAATAATTTGCTTTTTATAAAAACTGTTGAACCGACCCGGCTAAAATTTTGCACACTTATTAACACCGATGATGCCCTCACTCTCACAAATTGTTAGCCATTTACAATTGTTATTACAATAGTTATAAAGTTATATCCAATATTGCTAAATAATTAGCTCAATTCTTTGTCAACTTTAATTCTTAAAAAACAATATTCAATGTCTATTAATGCTGCAAAATCTACAGTTTTCCGATTATTTATGAAGCTTAGTTTGGAAATTAAATAAATAAGTAAATAAATAAATAGCGTTTATTGCCCAACAGTTAAGGAAACCATTTACAGGACAATACTAAGATAAATCAAAATAACAAGAACAGAAAACATCTAAAGAAAAAAACAAACAAGAAAAATAAGAAAAAAAAACATATTTCACATATCATAAATTATTAAAGCAATTTCTAGCTACTCCCAGAATGCTGTTCAAACTGTCATGTATATCGCAATAATTTGATATTGGATTGAAAGTTTCACACATCACATATATGGGTGCCTTCAAAAACAAATTTGTACCCTGTCATAATAAAATGTTTTACGAGTTTAAAGTTTGTTTGAGCCACAATCCCACTAGCATCAATTTGATTGAGCCGTAGTTTATGCAAGAACACAATTGATGCACACTTCCTTCTCAGTTCTAAAGTCTGCACTTGAAACCTAGACAATAACAAACTTTCAGATATATCACGTTCAGGATATACCTATACCGTCAACTTTAAACGATATAAAATTTAGAACCTTTCTCTAAACATGATCAAGAGAATCAATGTGGCAGTTGTAAATTG
The DNA here is from genome assembly GCA_963669975.1 of Acanthoscelides obtectus. Taxonomy (NCBI): domain Eukaryota; kingdom Metazoa; phylum Arthropoda; class Insecta; order Coleoptera; family Chrysomelidae; genus Acanthoscelides; species Acanthoscelides obtectus. Next base: position 44,179 of record CAVLJG010003181.1, on the reverse strand, counting down.
GGTTCCAAATTAACGATGCATATTCCAATTTCGATCTAATATATGCAGAATACAAAACCTAAAGTGACTCTGGGCGGTTAAAGCTTCTACAGTATCTCACAATAAAACCGTACGCCTGCGAAGATTCACTCACCTTTTGAGCTATGTGGAGTGAAACATTATATATAACGATTTATGTAAGCATCCCCAATTTTATAATTAAATTTACATGCAGAAGTTTTCCTGGAAAAGCTGACTACACTACACTTAGTCGCATTAAGAAATAAATTATTCTCGTCACACCAACACACTAGAGAGTCAATATCACGCTGAAGTGCAGTACAATCAGTCTCAGACTCAATAATCCTGAATAATTTTAAATCATCCGCAAAGAGGAGCTTTTTACAACTTAAATAATGCACAACATCATCAATAAATACGGTAAACAATAAAGGACCAAGATTTGAACCCTGAGGAACTCCCGATTTAGTTATATACTGGTACGACTTGAACCCATTGAAAGTAACATATTGCTTCCTTTCAGGAAGATAACTTTGAATGAGTGCTAAAGCTGATGAATGGAATCCATAATAAAAAAGTTTATTCAAAAGTATGCCATGGTCCACCCTATCGATCGCTTTAGCAAAATCGGTATATACCACATCTAGTTGACCTTGCCGATCGACACATTCAATAGCGAACTGGATGAAGATTGTTAAATTGGTTACTGTGGATCTCTTAGTAAAAAAACCATGCTGAAAAGGGGATAGAGATCTATGAATTGCGGAGTAAATTCTATTATGCAGTATTATCCTTTATAGTTTTTAATATCAGAATTATCCCCTGATTTGAAAATAGGTGTCGCTCTAGAAATTTTCCAAATATCAGGGAATGTGTTGGTTTCTATAGCCAGATTGTATATTTTTAATAACGGCTTAACAAAGACATGATTACAATCTTTAACTATGAACGAGGGGATGTTATCTGGGCCGGCCGTTACTCTAATCTTGAGTTTTTTAGATGCAGCAATAATTTCATTTTCATGAATGTTATTGAAAAATATGTTAACCTGACTAGTAGGATTCCTGCCTTCAATAAGATCAATACGAGTAGATGGATCAACAAAAACACTATTAAAAAAATCTGCAAATGCATTGAAAGCACAGTAAGGATCGTTCAGTGAGACGCCATTTAACTTCATTTTACCAGGAATCCTAGTAGTTCGATTTTTTGTATGCATGAAGCTCCAAACATGTTTAGGATCTTGAGAGATGGACATCTCAACATCACGTGTATAATTTTTATAGGCCACAGATATTGGACGTTTGTACTGTTCATGTAGATGGTTATTGTGACTCTTTTTGTACTTCTTGTATAACTTTGCTTTATGCTTGACTTTCCTGATAATTTCGCTGGTGTACCACGAAGGGTACTTATGACGAAAACATTTATATTTGGGTACGTAAATATCAACGATAGAGTACAAAAAATTATAGAATTCAGTTAACATCTACAGCTCTGTAAAATTTGCCTTTCCGAAATTATACATGTTAATGTCGCAAAACAAGGGAAATGCCTCAGGGTTAACATTAATATTTTCAAAACACATATCAAGAGCTGAATGATGGGGGATATCTTCAGGTACCAGTATCACGAGAAACAGAACAAGTTTCATTTGATAACTTAAACAAGCAAAATACTAAATTTTGAGCGTTTCCTACTGTTTATAAAAAAACAACGCATACCTGGCTGTATCTCCTTATGTCTTTCTCATTAGAAAGACCCCTTTTCCATTTAAAACCTTCAGATATCTGCTAAGCTTTTCTTCACCTTTTTCTAACTAGCCTGATCTATACTTAAACGTATTGAACGCTTACTCAGAGAGCTGCTTCAGATTCATAAAAGATCGTTAGAGAACAACTGGGCCGCAACGGTTGAATCTAACGAACGACGTTTCGTTAGTATCGAACGCAATCTTAGGAAAAATGATATTGGCGAAATTGCCTGAACCCGGCCCTAACGAAATCTTGTTGGAATTACATTTACATTAGTCTGGCATTTATATATTCGCCGAGCGAAATTGTAGAAACATAAATTCAATGAAAGGCCGGGAGCAGCTGCCAAGGTTAATTTGGCGCTGCTCTTCAGAAAATCTCCTTGCTCACTTGAGTGTTTCTCGTCGGTTAACGGTGAGGATTTCAGTATAATCAAGAAAGTTGCAAGCAAAGTCGAAACATCATTGTTGCTTTGTAATGAAGAAAATGGTTCCTCATTTACATTAATCCAGATTTAGGCCCGGTTTTACTGTTTACTGTCTCACGCGAATCAAAATTGCCTATTGTACAAATTTGATCAATATGAGGGCGTGTTCAATGCTCCACATGGTTCAGCTACAACTGTCTCTTCTTTCATTAGAGTCCGGACACAAAATTTGTGACTTCGTGCCACGCCTTTTTTTATAAATATGAGGAATTGGTGGTGTGATTCCTCTTTCCTTTTTTTAAATTAATTAATGAACTAATAAATTACTATAAACTAAGGATCAGTCAAAGCAAAACAGCTATCAAGTGGCGTGCAAATTTGGGCCCAAGCTCAATAAACCGGTGAGTAGGGGGGGGGGGAGGGGGGTTATTAAGAGCTCCACAAATCCGCGAGTTTTTAGTCGGAAATTGTTTTGCTCGACCACCACACAATGAAAACAATCTAACAGTAATGATGAAACGTAATTAACTAAATACAGAGAGTAAAATAAAACAAGCTATTTAAAAAAAAAGATTCACAGTATATTGCCAAAACAAGCAGCACCTATGCTCTCCCACTGGAATGTAAGTTAAAAGAAAAGATATTATTAAAAACTACCTGACAAGAAAACTAATAGACCATAATAACTCTGCAAAACATTTACGATGGTACACGTACGGAGGCTTTACAAATCTATGTCTTACAAATATTTTAACGCCTAAACCTTAACTTATCTCGACAATGGTCTTCTTTCAGTTACAGCTCTAGGGGTAGCTGTGATGTTTTCAGCTCTCAAAAACTCAGGTCAAAAATCAGTGGCCTGTAGAAGCAGTAACGTAAGGATCGTCAGAAGGTAGGGGCTGCTTGCCTGGTTCCCAAAATTTGTGGTATAAAAAAACCCTAGAGAGAAAAAGACGTTTCAAAAACCTACTCCCTACTCTATGTCTGAGACAGAACTACACATTTACAGGACTCAAAACTTGAAGAGAAATAAATCCATGAACATTCTCTGTTACTAGAAATTTACTTTTCGTTCTGCAAGGGCAAGAAAATATAAAAAAATACCAAAGTGATATACCCCCAGAAAGTAATCTAAAATGAGTTATCGCAGCTCAAAATTCAAAATAATGATTAATGTAATATAATAAGCCCAAAAGACAGTAACATGTCGGCACTACACTATATTTGAATTCGTAAAATGCCAAACAAAATCAAGAACACCCTAAGAACTTCAGTAAGCAACAATCAATATACAGGGTGTTTCAGTTTATTGTTGCATAACTTTAAGATTCGATAGAACTTTTAAAATTAATGCGTAAAGTCAGGGTGTTTAAATTTACTTTCTAAAATAGTTTTTTTTAAATATTTCGAACAATATTTGATGTATAACAGTAAAAATTGGTATACAAGGGTTTTTTGGTACGACAAAACGAACCATGGGCATAGTTTTGCTGTAGCCGCTAGAGGGCGCTCTCTACTGTACCTGTAGTGTATTATAATGACCGGAAATTGTTTCTTAGTGCAATTTTTTGCTTTTTGAATAAAGGAACTGATTCTTCACGCTTTTCAACATAAAAAAGCTCTCTTGTGAGTTTTCGCTATAGTTAGACGTTTTTGAGATATTTCGATTTTTAAGGTTCGATGCATTTTTAATTATTTATGATAAAATAACGTTAAAAAGTGAGTATCTCGATAATTTTTAGAAGTAGGCTGTGCCTGCAAATATTTTTGAAATTGTAAGCAGAATATGGTTAAACCTCAATTAGTTGACAGTTAGTTTTGTTGTCTGTTGAAACCTGAAACGTTTTTTTGCAATTGTGAGTGCACGAAATTTAGTTTCTTTTACCTGTTTTTTTTTGTAAGTTTTATAAAAATGCCATTTTTATTCTCCAATCAAGAGTAGCGGATATTCATTTTGTGTATGGCTTTGTAAATGGAAACGCAGCAGAAGCAGCCAGAGAATACGCACGAAGATTTCCAAACAGACGACATCCAACTCGCTCAGTATTTGTAAGAGTGCATCGCCAAATAATTGAAAATGGTTTTGGAAATCTCCAAAGGGATCAAAACATAAATGTTCGTCAGCGCAGATTTACCCGTATGATTCTGCGTGAGTTTGATAGAGATCCGACCACAAGTGTTAGGAGAGTTTCTGGTGCCTTGGGAATTTCAGCAAGCCATGTTCACCGTGTTCTTAGAAATGACCATAGACGTCCTTACCATTTGCAACCTCTGCAAGGACTACAGCCAGGGAACGGACAACGCAGAATCACATTTTGTCAGTGGATTCTTGATAGAACTGATAATAATAGGGAGTTTTTAAGTAACGTTTTATGAACCGATGAGTCATGCTTCCCTAGACGTGGAGTGGTAAATTTTCATAATCAACATATTTGGTCGCATGAAAATCCGCTTGCAGTTCGGGTAAAGAAATTTTCAGCACGAATTTAGTGTGAACGTGTGGATTGGTATCTACCGTAATCGACCATTTGGACCCTACCTTTTGCCTGCAAGGTTAAATGCTGCGACCTTCTTGGAATTTTTAAAGGCTGAACATGCAAATATGTGGGATGATGTTATGTTAGATTTAAGAAGATTGGCCTGGTTCCAGCTTGATGGTTGTCCAGCTCATTATTCGAGAATAGTTAGAAACTGGCTGTACGAAAATTATCCAAAAAGATGGATCGGCCGTGGAGGACCAGTCGCCTGGCCTCCACGATCCCCTGACCTAAATCCATAAGATTTCTTTGTGTGGGGATTTCTAAAAGAAAAAGTGTACCAGACTCCCGTAACCACAAGAGATATGCTCATAGACAGAATCAGGAATGCATGTGATGAAATAAGGCCTTATTTGAATAATGCTATACCACGTTCGATCATTCGTAGATGTGAATTGTGTATTGAACAATTGGGTTTACATTTCGAGCAACAACTTTAGATTTTGTATGTTTGTCCTAACTATCCAATAGCTTTTTAGCTGTAAATAATTAATTTAATTTGTTAAAAATAATATTGGAAAGTTAAACAAATTAATATTCTGTTTTTTTTTTGTGTTTATTTGGAGTTAGGAATTATTGCTGTGTTTAAAAACACAATCTAAACGACCATTTTAATTACTTGTAATATCCAAATCGAAAATGTAAAAAAAATATTATTTTTCCATAAATAATTAAAAATGCATCGAACCTTAAAAATCGAAATATCTCAAAAACGGCTAACTATAACGAAAACTCACAGGAGAGCTTTTTTATGTTGAAAAATGCGAAGAATTAGTTTTTTTTGTCGTAACCAAAAAACCCTAGAATACCAATTTTCACTGTTATAAATCAAATTAATATTGTACGAAATATTTAAAAAAAACTATTTTAGAAAGTAAATTTAAACACCGTGTATTTCGGAAGCCACGCATTTTGCGACCCATGTTTATATAGACTTTATGCATTAATTTTAAAAGTTCTATCGAATCTTAAAGTTATGCAACAATAAACTGAGACACCCTGTGTAAATAGTTATAAAATAGCCAATTAAAATGATATTTTACCTGTTCACATCAGGGTTTTTTATCAAAGGGAAGAGATGGATTCCAACAAAATCGTCTCCGAAACAGCTACAAAACAAAGCTGGAGGAGTGTGAATGGTGGCTCTCGACAATGGCTTTCCACTAAAAGGAATCAGATATTGAACAAACTTCTTCGGGACAAGCATTAATGGACATAGTCCGATGGTATACAAAAGAGAACTTACCGCTAGAGGTTAAAATCCCATTACAAAATGGACGGCGTAGTACCCTAACCAACACAACTAAACGTTAGGTACAAAATAAAAGGGTACTACTCCATAAACTGGTGCTTGGGGCATTAATATCCCAAAATCTGGAAGATAACAAAAAAAAACACCTGCACACAACCAAAATCACAACGGAAAGTAAAATGGCGCTGGACAGTCTGCGCACCCAACCCGCTAAAGGAAGGTTGAAGAAGTTGCCCCGAAGAAAACACGTTCGTCAGACCATCAAAAGGAACAGATAAACGCCGGTAAAGAAGGTATCTTGATAGGAAGGTAAACATTCATATATGGCTAGTACGTATAAACATCATAAGATGGCACGCTGGTTGCCGATGGGCAGATTGTAGGCAGAAACAAATCTGTTTACCAGGGATCATCAATATTTTATCAGGAAATTTCTCAGATAGAAGAAAGATTTCTATATAATATTGAGTCGCTGAGAATGACAGATATAATACGTGTGAAGTTCTACAATCAATATACTATGAAATTTGACAAAAGAAAATCATTAACTCGACGCAAATTCGGCCAATCAAAAAAAAGGATTTGTGCTCTGCTTGAAACATAGGTCAAACCTGATACAAGGTTTTAGGTTGATATAACAACTACTGAGCATTTCAATGAATAGATTCTGAGTATGATACCGTATGCATTTTAAAAAGTGCTACAGAAATAGACGCTGTTTGGCAACAGAATCCAGTTGGGCTACACATATTTTCAGTCAACGACACAATCGACAGAAACGTAGGTTAACTTTTTGTGGAATATTTTACAGGCTAGTAACCATGATGCTGCAAAGTCACGTCTTTTCGTGTATTTATTATACTTGCATACATGCTGGATAAGATCGTAAAGTAGTATTGACGCGCTGATGAAATCTGAAAATACTGCCATCACCATAGGCATACCTCAGGGATCTATTTTGGGACCAGTGTCATTATTTCTATACAGTGTGTCCCATTTCGGCTTCTTTATACAGAATATCGGCTTCTGTTAGGTTAAATGGGGATAGTTTTAGAGGAAACTTAGTGCATTTGATAGCGGTAAGTTGGTTTTGGCAATATCGACGAAAAACAGAAAACGCCGAATTTTGTTTGAATCTGTAACGGTTAATTCAAAAGCTGAAAAAAATGTGACATTATTAGGATATTTTTTTAACATGTTTAACATATCTCAATTGTCTTTTGTTTTCTATCAACCTGCCTCAACTTTGATTTTTCTTATACGCGTCATACTGAATTTTTCGATTTTTGAAAAGGGCGTAAAATTCACAGCCTAGTGATGTCTCACAAGTGCATAAAATATTGGAGTATCATCAAAATATCATCACACGTAATGTTATGTATTAATTTTGTTCTAAGGAGGCCATGATTTATTTGTCAGAAAATAAAGTTAATAAGTAACGAATTTGTTTCATCTAAGGAGGCTGTGACTTCGAGGTAAATTAATTGAAGGTATTAAAATTTATGTTTTACTAAGTAGTAGGTACGTTTTCTTGCATTAAAATCATAAAGCTGACCAAAAAAATTTGACAAAACGTGTTGAAAATGGCCGGTATTCCCTACTTGAATGAAGAAAAGTTTGACATGTTAGCGCTCTACTTGCAGTCACACAGAAACTCCGACATTACTCCAACAAAGTACCCTGAACGTCGGCAGCCTCATAAAACCCAATTTAGAAAAACAGTAGTTCTTCAAGGCGTTTATGTGTTTTTCATGCCTTACTCATTAATGTTATTTTCTGACAAATAAATCATGACCTCCTTAGAAAAAAAAATAATACATAACATTACGTGTGATGATATTTCGGTGATAGTCTAATTTTTGTGAGACATTACTAGACTGGAAATTTTAGACTCTTTTCAAAAACCAATAAATCCAATTTGGCGGCCATAAGAAAAATGAAAGTTGCTGGAAAACAAAAGACGATTGAGACATGTCAAACATGCTATTTTATTTTTCTTCAAAAAAATGTCCGAATAGTCAGCTGTCAAATTAGCCGTTTTGGATTTTCTGGCAAAAAACGAATTCCGCTATTTTCGGTTTTTCGCTAATATTTTCAAAACCAATTGACGATTTTAAATCTGAAGCCGGTTATCGAAAGCACTAAGTTTCTTCTGAAGCTTTATCCATTTAACCTTTGCTGTATGTATAACAGGTGCCGAGATCCCAGTATAGAGAAGCAAATCCAAACATTGTTCTCCTGAAGGTAGATTTACTCTTAGTAGCGATGAAGCTGCTATTGTTGTATCAATCCGATGCGACTCTTCCTTAACCTCTAAGTACCACGGCGTGGGTCAAATTTGACCCTCTACATTTTGTATGCCAAGTTTTGCCACCGAAGTTTTTTTTAATAACGTTATAACTAACCACATTCGTTTTTTATAAAAATGTAAAACTAATTGAAAACAAAATAACTTATGTAAAAACAAGGTAAAAAATTAGATTTTTCATGTAAAAAAAAGTGGGGTCAAATTTGACCCTGCCATGGTATAAATCTTACTGTTTTTGGCCATGGTAGTTAAGGGTTAAGAAGGAAATGTGAAGCATTGCTTAAGGATATTCATCTGTGGTTCAGCAGTAACCAACTGTTTTTGAATCCAGAAAAACCGTCACTTGTATGAATCCATAATATTCAGAAAAGAAAACGAAAGCATTTAGCATCAATGTAAATTGCTCAATGGTAACCCGTTGAAACTCAAATAAAGTTTCTGAGACTATGTATTGACGAAAACCTAAATTGTAAGGACCATTGTGAGTGTATATAGTGTATCTACACCCAAGATAGAATGGATGCGTGATTGCCAAAAGCACGGAAGGCGTACAGGGTCGCATTCAGGGCCATCTCCGAATGATGGACTACCACCAAAGTGTTGTAAAACAAAGATGGCAGTATTTAACAGAAACAGAAACTTAACAAATTATTCAAATACACTCAACAACAACAACAGCAACAACCAAGCAAGGTGAATATGAAAACACGAGCACGCAGTGATACACGCGACGGACGGTGGCCAGAGTTCAACTCTGCCTGCCCTGCCCCTGCCCCGCGCATTATTCCGCCAGGCGACCTCTTGAAATTTAATGGCGAATTGACCAATAAGAGGCGTTGTCCCTATCTGTTACCGAGAGATCACGCGCTAACTGTTATTCTTTACATCAAATCTTGAATTTGGATTCAGTTTAGTCACAATTTAAAAACAGTTTTTCCGGAGAGTCAGTTAGTTGCTATTTACTATGCCCAAATAGAGTCAAGATTAAGACGGCTAACGCTCAGCAGGTATTTTTGAGTAAAAAGAGCAATTAGATGCTTGGTTGGAGTTGACAGTTTACACGCGTGTAAACATATTTTTAGTAAACTAAAAAGCTTAACACTTACCTCATTATTTTTGTATGAACTATCTGTGTATGTTTTTAGTAATAAAGATGAAACGCCCGATTTACTGGCAACTAAAGTATTTAATAGACTACCCGATGGTATCAAGGAAAACTCCCCCATATTCCATGTGTGGTCCAGGGATACCTATGCAATTAAGTGGACATTTTTTTCTCAAACATTGAGCGAGATACGAAAAAAAAATCAAAAGACAAAACAGTTATAACCGGTGATTTTTTAAGAGGTATAGGGTTTGATTTTCAAAAAAAAACACAAAAAATTTGAAAAAATGATTGAATCTTTATTTGAGTCGATATAACAGTCGATATAATTTGATGTTTAAAGATTATTTCATGTAAATGTTGGCCGCGGCTCCGCTTTAGATGGCCCATGCGCAAGGTCCAATTTTGGCACACTCTCTCCAACATATCGGCCGGTATCTCACGAATAAATGCTTCAATATTGGCTTCCAGTGCGTCAATCGTTGCTGGTTTATCGCTGTAGACATTAGCCTTAACATGGTCCCGCAAGAAATAGTCCAACGGCGTTAAATCACACGATCTAGGCGGCCAATTGACGGTCTCCAAACGTGAGATAAACTGTTCACCGAACTCGCCTGTCAATAGGGCCATTGTTTCGGGTGCGGTATGGCATGTGGCACCGTCTTGTTGAAACCACATGTCAGCCAAGTCCAGCTCTTCCATTGTGGGCAAAAAAAAGTTTGTTATCATCGCACGGTAGCGCTCGCCATTCACAGTTACGTTCCGGCGATTGTCGTCTTTGAAGAAGTACGGCCCGATGATGCCACCGGCCCATAATCCACACCAAACAGTGAGTTTTTCGGGATGCATTGGTAGTTCTTGCAATGCTTCTGGCTGGTCTTCACTCCAGATGCGGCAATTTTGCTTGTTAACGTACCCTTTTAACCAGTAATGAGCTTCGTCGCTGAACACAATTTTTCGATAAAAATGTGGATCTTCCTCCAACTTTGCCAGCGCCCATTCACCAAATTGGAAACGTTGTGGAGATCGTGTGGCTTCAATTCTTGCACCAGCTGTATCTTATAAGGTTTTACACCCAAATCCTGTCGCAAAATTTCACGGTCATCACGGATACAGCCGCAATATTTTCTTCAGTCCTCACTCTACGTCTGTATGTTGGTGGTTTAATGTCCAATAATGTAAACTGGGTTCGAAATTTAGTCACAAGCTTCCGAATAGCTCTCTCAGTAGGCCGACCAAATTGCCCATAAATTGGAAGCAGTGCTCGATGCATAACCGAGCATGAATTTTGATTGTAAAATTCAATCATTTGCAAGCGTTGTTCGTTCGTAAGTCGATTCATTGTTAAATTATAGACCAAACTGGACAAGTTTGACAATGACACAAGACACGATTTACGCGTCATCTGTCAAAAATAGTGTTGCCAAAAAGATACTAGCAAAAAAATCACCCATTATTTATATTTGCTTAATCAAAAAAAATTGCACGAATGTCATTAGCGTACCTTTTCTTTGTCACAATCGTTCAGATACAGCCCAAGACGCCCTGGACTTAACAAATTCAATTAGGTTACAGCTAAATTAGCTCCTTAACGTCATTAATACCACCATCAAATTACAACAAAACTAGGATATTTATTTAAAATTACTCAAAGGATCGTCTGTTAAATTTAAGGTACACGCATAATTAACACCCTGTATTATGTTCTTACCCCCTTAGTCCTGTAAAACGTACACACTTGAATTGCAATTCAACAGTCTCGGTTTCCAAATCGTTGGCATGCCACCTGTTCAATGCCAGCTGAATTCGGCCAAGTAATATAATGACTTGAAGGGTGCGGTATCCTTAAGTGAATGCTGTCGGTAAATTTTAACCGTTGGCAAGTTTCCAAGTACCACACAGGCCACGACGTTCTAAGCCAACATAGTAGCAGTTCTTTTATTTTAAGCGATGCCTGAATGCTTCACGAAATTTCACTTGAACGGCTCTAACAGAATAGCGGCGAATTTATTTTCCTGAGTGGACGATACAAGTTGATCGTGCAGAAACGCTGATGGCTGACGATTTCTTGTTTGCGGCGACATTTTCATAGCCAGATGGATATAAAATTTATATTTTCTTGCAGGTGTGCGATTTTCCACGGGTGTCGTACTATATTTTAAGCTCATATTGTTCTCGAGCTTTGTCGAAAGTAGTCTATCAAAAGAACGACAAATTCGCTTAAAAAAGTTGCATATCGTTTTAAAGATTGACCTCAATCATAGCGACTTTCCAACAATTGCAAAATGTAAGTTCAGTTGTTCTCTGAGTTATTGAAGGTCTTTAATCTAGAAAATATACATGTAAAGTAGTAGAAAGTATACATGTAGCGTGTCCCAGCATATGAGAGCAAACAAATTTTAGTTTGAATTGAGATACGCATATCCTCTATTTTTGTCCAACAACGCAAAAAAATAAATATCATTCGGTTAAACCTTTGAAAGTTAATAGGGGAACAGAACCTAATTCTTAATCCACAAATGAAACACTGCTTCATTTGTATCTTTTATTTCTTAGATATTTACCGTTAAAGGAACATTATTTACTAAATTTTCTCTTAAAGGTTTTTTTTACGTTCAGGATAATACCTGCCTGAGTTCTTATACGTAATAAAAATTGCTATTCTTCCTCATCAGCAGTGATTAAGTCTTGTACTAACCTGCCTGCTGCTTCTGCCGTATCTTTAGCGTAATGTTTGCGTTTTGTTCTTGACGTGTTCATACGTAAGAATCATTCAAATTAAAACTGAACAAGAACTTGCTTTTGATTGAAATGAAAAAACGAAGAATATCTACCATCTAAGCATACTGTTTTCGTTCGTACAACCACAGACAGTCAACCATGAACATACGTTTTGTGCTTTTTGGCAACTCATTAGCATCGTCAAGGCCTCAGAACAGGAAAATGAGCGAAAGCATAGCAACTAACCCCTTAATTACGTATACGATCTATCAAAACAAGACAGTATGAGTGGGCCAGAAAGTTCTTTTTTCGACGTTTCTCATGACTCAAAGCTCCTTCTTGATCTACCACTGATCTTGGTAGGGCATTTACCTAATTCAACGACACTACTTACCGATGCCGTTTTTTTTGCCGGTTCGGCAACACTGCAGATGTGCAGATCACTTTCAAAACAATTGATATCCCAAACGTGTTATAATAATAGAAATAACAAGAAAATATAACAATGTTTGGATATACAGGGTGTCCCAGAAGTCGACGTCAAGCCGAAACCGGGTGATAGGCAAAGTCATAACAGCTATCAGAAAAATATTTAAAAAAATTTTATGTATGTGTTTCGAAAATTATAGCTCTTTGAAAAAAATATAGAAATTTCACACCTTATTTTTACAATGTAATGATGAATAATAAACTGGTGTCTCAACCTTACTGCCAACTTTTCTCGTTCAGGAAAAATTGACACTTATTTCCCAACCAAGTATTCCAAAGTAAAACTTTAACTGGCTGTACTGGAAAAAAACGTACTACGAGAGTTTGGCAAGTAACCTTAAAAGTTGGCGCATTTAATAAGGATTCCAAAATGGTATAACACTTAGAAGATTACTCGTTAACTTAAGCACAATTTTTATTTGAAGAAAAACTGATGAAAATTTTTCAAAATTTCCTAATCAAACAGCGATTATGAAAACGCACAAGGACCCTTAAGGATAACTATTTGCACAACAGTGGGTGTCAAAATGCTGTTGATGATGATTTCCTTTACAGCAAATGCTCAAACTGTTTTCCTTCAGCCGCAATACACGCTCGACATCTTCTTAAAAAAGATCGGGTTATTAAACGAGCGAATCCACGGTTATTAACAAACTCAGCTGCTTCCAATAGTCTTTGCCGTAGCTCAGCTACATTTTGAATCGGCTTGAAATACACTTTTTCTTTTACAGTTCCCCAGTAAAAAAGATCTAACGGATTCAAGTCTGGTGACCGGGCTGGCCACGGTATTGTACCAGACCGCCCTATCCATCTGCCTGGAAAGTTTTGATCGAGATACTCTCTCACTGAGAGTGCATAGTGCGCTGGGTAGCCATCATGCTGAAACCACATGTCCCTGTAAATACTCAGTGGCACGTCCTCCAATAAATTTTCAAAATGATTTTGCAAAATACCTAAATAAACCTCAGCAGTCAAAGTCTCTGGAAACTCAAACGGACCGATTATTTTACTATTTAAAATTCCTGTCCAATGGTTTATCTTGAAGCGATATTGAGATTTATCTTCTCTCATCAAATATGGGATTGCTACGTGCCACTCGTGTAAGTTATGCAGGTTCATGTACCCATCTTTCTTAAATGTGGTCTCATCTGACCATAAAATTTTTTCAAAGAACCGTGGATCTTCCCTGTGTCTTTCTAACATTGTGCGACAAAAAGCAACTCGGGGCTCATAATCCCGGGGCAGAAGAGCTTGAACACGCTGTACGTGGTATGGATGGAGTACGTTTTTTTGCAAGATTCTATGGGCTGTACTTTTGGGCACACCTGTTTTTAGTTCTATTGCACGCACTGAAGTACTCGGGTCTTCTTCGACAGCTCCTAGCACCACGTCTTCGTAAGGAAGGAAAGCTCTTCCCTCACCGTGTGATTGGTTTGGTAGTTGGCCCTCCGAAAACAGTAAGCGGTGCACATTTGTGAACACTCGATGATCTGGATGACGAGCTGCATTCGGGTACCTCTCACAGTAAAGTCTCGCTGCAGCACTAGCATTGCATCTGCATTCCCCATAAATGAGGTGCATGTTAGCATATTCTTGTACGGTGTACACGGACATAGCGGCACTGCACAATCACACTATCAAAGATAGTCTAAGGAAAGCAAATGTTGTTTTGAAGAGCAATTAAACAGTCCAAATCCAAATCACAAGCGATCAACAGTCCACACGAATCCAAAATTAGTAACAGTACGAAATCAACAAGCACGAACATGTAAAGATGCGCAGTAAACGAAGGAGTACTGATCGGTATCAAAGTGTGCAATAGCAAGTAAGTGATGTGCTTCATCCATACCACATACAGCGTGTTCAACCTCTCCTGCCTCGGGATTATGAGCCCCGAGTTGCTTTTTGTCGCACAACGTTAGAAAGACATAGGAAAGATCCACAGTTCTTTGAAAAAATTTTATGGTCGGATGAGACCACATTTAAGAAAGATGGGTACATGAACCTGCATAACTTACACGAGTGGCACGTAGCAAACCCACATTTGATGAGAGAAGATAAATCTCAATATCGCTTCAAGATAAACCATTGGACAGGAATTTTAAATGGTAAAATAATCGGTCCGTTGGAGTTCCCAGAGACTTTGACTGCTGAAGTGTATTTGGATTTTTTGAAAGATCATGTACAAAATTTATTGGTGGACGTGCCACTGAGTATTTACAGGGACATGTGGTCTCAGCATGATGGCTGCCCAGCGCACTATGCACTCTCGGTGAGAGAGTATCTCGATCAAAACTTGCCAGGCAGATGGATAAGGCGGTCTGGTACAATACCGTGGCCAGCCCGATCACCTGATTTGATTCCTACAGATTTTTTTACTGGGGAACTGTAAAAGAAAAAGTGTATTTCAAGCCGATTCAAAATGTAGCTGAGCTATGGCAAAGACTATTGGAAGCAGCTGAGTTTGTTAATAACCGTGGATTCGCTCGTTTAATAACCCGATATTTTTTAAGAAAATGTCGAGCGTGTATTGCGGCTGAATAAAAACAGTTTGAGCATTTGCTGTAAAGGTAAATGATCATCAGCAGCATTTTGACGCCCACTGCTGTGCAAACTGTTATCCTTAAGGGTCCTTGTGCGTTTTCATAATCGCTGTTTAATTAGTAAATTTTGAAAAATTTTCATCAGTTTTTGTTCAAATAAAAATTGTGCATAAGTTAACTAGTAATCTTCTAAGTGTTATACCATTTTGGAATCCTCATTAAATGCGCCAACTTTTAAGGTTACTTGCCAAACTCTCGTAGTACATTTTTTCCAGTACAGCCAGTTAAAGTTGAGCAAAGTTTTACTTTGGAATACTTGGTTGGGAAATAAGTGGCAATTTTTCCTGAGCGAGAAAAGTTGACAGTAAGGTTGAGACACCAGTTTGAAGATGCATTATTCATCATTACATTGTAAAAATAAAATCCAAAAAAAGTTAATATTTGTAGTAACCGGAGTTGACAGACTGCCGTAGGGTGTGAAATTTCTATATTTTTTTCAAAGACCTATAATTTTCAAAACACATACATAAATTTTTTTTAAAGATTTTTCTGATAGCTGTTATGACTTTGCCAATCACCCGGTTTCGGCTTGACGTCGACTTCTGGGACACCCTGTATATTTTCGTAAATAGGTATTTTTGATTCTGACTTCTAGACGATGAATAATAGGTGGATGCGGATACTTTTACAAATATTCATGTTTTGGGACCCAGGGAAGCTGAATGTGCTGTTTGTTTACATTTGTTGTGGATTTCTAGATCATAAATTGGCAACAATTGTTTTTGATGTAACAAAAGATGATGAACCAGTTGGAATACGTTTTATATCCTTTTTTTAAATAACAAAAATCGGTACATTTCTACAGGTACGAATTATGTACAACACCCTGTACAGTCGTCAAAAACTAGCTAAAATATCGACCTATTATATTTCTCATTTTCATTGGTCTACTTAAATAACTGACCGTCTTTTCTGAAATGATAAAAATTTGAAATTCTATAAAAGTTATCATAATTCTAAAGCACAAAGACATAATATTACATGTATAATGTACCTTTATTTATAAGGCAACCGTTTTTTCACGACTTTTATTCCAATAGAAATCACTGATATTCAGAGAGCTTCCGTCAAATTGCATCTCGATAAGGTATTTTCCTATTGGTTCAACTGACCGTCAAATATTAATGTTGGTGAAATTGGCCCTTAGTTTGTTATTATCTTGTTTTTGCAACAAAGTAATCACAGAATGAATGAATCTCCCCTCAAGGTCAGCTTATTGCAAAGAAGCAATTTTTAAAAACATGTTACGTGACACCTTTATCCACTTGGGTCTTCAATTGTAGGAACGATACGAACCTTAAAGTGCAGCGGTGGAAAAAACAGAACAGACATTTTTCCAAATGTGCCTGTTGGCACGGGAAATAAAAGCGTTTAATCAAGCTTTGCGCATCATATCCATTACATGATTATGTCCACGTTACGTTGATTTATGTGATACATAATTCCTAATTTGTGTTGACGCTCTCGATAAACAGAGTCTGATTGGCAATTATTGATTTACGCACGAAGCTATGCAGGTGCATCGTTCACATATTTGCAGGCCACGTTTGGGTAGTATTATGTATATATAATTTGAATTGTTATTGACTCATAGTTGACATTCTCCACAATTAAGGTGTAAGCTATTACTGAAATCTTAGAGATTGAAATTTATTAAGCAACAAACAACTAATCGCGATCAAGAAGGCTAAAAATGTGGGGTAGAAGTATCCAATTTCATCTAAATGACAATGTTTTTTTACTGCAGGCAAGAGATTGAAAAGTTAAGGATACTAAAATGAACGCCAGTGAGATTTTCTACCTAGAAAGAAGTCTCGAGCAATCTGAATCGCGATCTATACTAGTAGGCAGTTTTGTATTACAATAGAAACTTTAGTCTTATAATGAAATTAGGATTTCCAGTATCAACTTTAAGGAAAAATATACTAAGTGACATATAAATCCGAACACCCAGTTTAAATGGTTTTATTTTAATAAAATTTTGTATAAGTACTTAATGAAGCATAATAAGTAAATGATAAAAATTTCAAAATGATTGCACTGCTTTAAAGCCCTTTGACCTTTGATAATGTGTGGATGCACCCTGATGTGCTACACATTTTCCAACGCGAATAGGCATGCTTCTGATCAGGTGGTCAATGTCCTCCTGTAGTATCTCATTCCAGGCAACCACCAACTCCTCTCGAAGTGCTTCTAGAGTCTACGGAGGATGTTGCAAATTGAGCAATCTCATATCCCACACGTGCTCAATTGGGGATAAGTCGGGAGATCTTGGTGGCCATGGTAACAATGTGACATCATTATGTTGAAAGACGTCTATTGTGACTCTTGCAACATGTGGTTGGGCATTATCTTGTTGGAAAGTTGGATCTGCCAGGGTGTCAAGATTGGGTAAAAGATGGGGTTCTAGAGATTCGTGGATATAACGCTGCGCGTTCATGTTACCTCTGATGAAGATTAAAGGTGACCTGGAACCATAAGCTATAGCACCCCAAACCATAACTCCAACAGTGTGATGAACATGTCTTTCAACAAAAAACTGTGGATTCCTCCTTCTAACCCTGGCACGACCATCGTGCATGCCTAAACAAAATCTAGACTCGTCACTAAAGACAATACTGTTCCATTCCTGATCTCAGAGTGACCGTTGTCTGCACCACTCAAGGCGATTACGTCGGTGTTCTCGAGTTAAAGGGAGGACCCAGTGTGGCCGGTATGAAAACAAGCCAAAACTTCTCATTCGTCGGTAAACACTTCGCATGCCAATAGGTCTTCCGTGTTCTGCAAACCATTCATTTGCAATGGACCTGGTAGTGGAGAAACGGTCTCTTAAGGCCAATAATCTTAGGCGGCAATCTTCACGGTCTGTTGTTCTACGGCGGCATCCAGTGCCCCTTGCTCTTTGCGTACGGCCTTCTCGAAGCCATGCCTGACAACACCTAACCACAGTGTCTACACTTCTTTGCACTCTAACTGCAATTGCCCGAAAAGAAAGACCAGCTTCCCGAAGTCCCACTGTACGGCCCCTATCAAACTCACTAAGTTGACGAAATCGTATTCTAGGCATCGTAACCGATCGTAAAGGATGTCAAGAACCAAAATCCGCCAACGTTGATTCTTTACTGCGGCTGAAATATTCATTTTTAGAGCGTTAGTGAATAAAAAAAAGCAGTATAAAAACCGGAATGTCCAACTGATAAGGCTGAACATTTTTTCACTTGTTATTTACAGTAAGATAAATACATTCACCAACTTTTATTAAAATGAAACCATTTAAACTGGGTGTTCGGATTTATATGTCACTTAGTATATTTATATATTGATTATTGTTGACTGAAATTCTTAAAGTGTACTTGATTTGTCTGACATTTTTTTTCTTCAAACATGGGACACTGCCTATATTGTCTTACCCCGAGGGATATCACTGATTTCGAAAACAATATGAGCCTGGGCAATACAACTAAATTATTTCCAGTAAAAACACAGACTTCTTACAATGTGCGTTTTCTACCAATTAGATTTGTAAACAATAACGCTAAGGTTCTAAGGGTATGATATATAGTATGCAGATATCGTCCGCTTGAAAAAGATTACTAAAGTGTTTGATTTTCGGTATAATATTATTAATTTTCTCATTAAATTTTCAACGTGAATATTCCATCGTAGATGGTTATCTATGAGTACCTATAAATATTGCAACAGATTGTTTGTTTTTGCAGCTATTCAATGTGTTAATTTGGAAAATGTAATAAAATATGTTTTTTTGAAGTACTTTCTGTGAAAAAATTTGTAACCTTTTGAAAATGTAATAAAATTTATTTTTTTTAAGTAGCCGAAGATTTGTCTGCGTATTGTCTGCGAAACCGAATAATTTCTCCATCGTTTTTTTGACGTAAAAATGTCATTAATACACAAATTAAACAGCATTGGTCCAAATACGGTTCCTTGTGGAACACCGCATCTTGTATCAACACAGTTTATTTCAACTATTTTATAGTAATTTCAGTGCTTCGATATGTAGGCTTTGTCGACGTAGTTGACTGAGTATCAAACAATGACACTTTATGTATCGGTAAGTGAATGCTGGATGTGTTATCCAAATGACTGCATCTTAAAAAATGTTCCTTTCTCCTACCACAATTGTATTCCGATTAAAACAGAACGCGACGCCGATAAAAGTTTTACTAAAGATTACTTCTTAGTTCGTGTGATTGCAGACAAAGCTTGGAAGTTTTATTACAGTGCTCGTCGCCCGAGGATTCTTAGAACAAAGTATTACGTTCAATACGATAAGGCTCAACATAAAAAGAGGCACGTAATTTGTAGACGCTATCAATAAATCTGATAGAGTTGAACGATAGTTGCAGATTATTTTGATATTGCTGGAACGGAATCAGAGTGTTTTATGAGATTTCACCTCTAAAATAAAACGTTAGAAAGTGCAGTAGCGTAGAAAAGGGGAGCAGCGAGAGTGATCCGCACCAAGTGTCACTACAGAAAAGATTGAATCACTGCTTTGCATTCATGATTTTACATTTGTTTATTTTCCATCGTTGCCTGACGATGACGATCAGGAGGTAGAGACCAATGGGGGGAAAACAAAATGGCCGCCGCGGTGGAAAAAATGACAGTCCAAGCAGTGGCGTAGCATAATGAAAACAGCACCACACTCCCATCAGCATATTTTGGAAACTGATGGTCTTTCACGAACCCCAAAGGAGTAGTTCAGTGGACATCCTAAAGGAGTGACAGAACTGCTTTAAATGTAAAGATGACCTTTTTTGAGCAAAATCTTAAAGCCATGGGACGGCGGCCTCACAAACTATTCTCTAGGCGCTGAAGAAAGAAACTAAACCCAAACAAATACACGCATATTGCTCGTGAGTGAGTGTTTAGGCGCAGGAGACATTACAGGACCGCATCAAGATATTATGGGTAGTCATCAAAAATTTCATGCAAGATAATTATTATCTTTTACAGTAAATTTCAGTTAGAGATTCACAAATGAGTTAACTACACTTTTTAGTTATTAGTAAGTAAGCTGCGCGCACTCATTCAGAAGAGGAACTTGAATCTTCTGAATCGTTTAAATGAATTATTAGAGGTTCAATTTGGGTATCGATGACATTGTCCAAATCCCACATTTTGACCTCAACTTTCTCCCGAACGTGGAGGATACAGTTTTTCCATTCCTCTGCCGTAACTCTATTGACTGCGATGTGAAAGAGATTTTTAACATCAGAAAATTTATAAGTATTATTATTTGACGCCACGTATTGCTTTATGTTGGCCCAAATCAGCTCAATAGGGTTCAGCTCACAATGGTAGGGTGGCAGTCTCAAGACAGTTTTATTTTGTTTTTTGGCCATTTCGTCGATCATTTTAAAATCGTATTTGTATTTATGTCTATTGACTATACTTATCAATTCACCCTTGACCATTGTTTCATCAAAATCGATCTGTTTTGAGGCCAGCCATTGTTGTATGTTTGCTTTTTTAGTTGCCATTGTGGGAATTTTTTCTAGAATGGTACGGGGCATTATCCAGTACAATAACAGCGTTATTCTCCAGCTTTAGTAACATTTTGGAGAACCAATTTTCAAAGGAATTGCCGTCCATCTCCTCATGATAGTCCCCTGTCTTTTTTGATTCAAAGGCCCACAGTGCTTCGGGAACAAAGCCGTCTTCACTACCTACGTGACAAATGATCAGCCGTTTGCCTTTTCCTGGAAATAAATTATTCCTTACACTATGGATTGATTAAATTTAAAGGAATGAGGCAATTTAGTTCATTTAGCTGAATTTAAGAGTCACGGAATGCTGATCAAAAACTGAAAAACGTAGAAAATTGAAGTTTGCAACTTCTCAAAACCCATTCAAAGCAACCCTGCACCCAAAAATGATAATAAATTTCAAAATAACGCTTAAAAGAGGGTCGAAGTTTTTTTCCTAATGACTACACTGCGAATGCACCATTTTTGGAGAATATCACACATTATCTGCTATCACAGCATATTATTTGCCCGAATTTATCAAAATTAAATTGCCGGATAGATGAAGGAGCTTAACTGCAGGATTTTTCAATCCAGCCGAAAGACCGTCTAGAAAAGCCTGCCTTGATGATGTTAGTGATTTGTCGACCCAAACTTTCGCTTGAGTATGTCCAGCATTCACCCACGTTTCGTCCAAATAGTAAATTTTTCTTTTTTCATCGCGAAACTTCCGAATCTTCCTAAGGTATTCCCTTCTCCACACAACAATTTCTTCTTTCTCTATTAACATACTGTTTCTTCCCCGTTTCAAGAATCGAAAATTAAGTTCCTTCAAAAGTTTTCGGAATGTGGTTCTTTTAAATGATGGAAGATCCTCATCAGCATTAACTAATCTTAATATCTTATCTACTGTAGGTATCTCATTTCGGAAGAAAAAATTATGCACTTTCCTCCTGATGGCAGTTCTGTCAAAGTCATCTACTCCGTCCGTTATCCTTTTTCTTGCAGGATACGGTTTTGGCTCAGAAAGTGAGTGAGTGCTCCTATATTCCTTAATGATCCTATAAACACTGGCCCGACATACTCCAGAAATATGTGCTACCTTACATATAACTTCGTCCACGACCAAATCGGGTTTTTCTTGAATTTGGTTTTTGTATATATTTAATATTATTTGTTTTTCATTTGCACTTAAATGTAGCTTCTTAGCCCTTTTTTTGGGTGGGGTTGCGCTGATGTCAACCACTTCGTCGGCTGTATCTGTGTCAGACATCGTATCTTAGGCAATATATAAACAAAACGTTCCACTCGCGAAAAACGAGTATACGCTACTGAATGCGTAATGCGTATGCAATGCAATCCTGTGAGTGAATTAACTGTTAGATGCCTGTCGTGTCATCTACAATCACGTTTACAAGTCCAAACCTGTGCAGATTCGTAGAGCGTCGACGACTGCTAGTGACCTTGAATTTGTCTGTAGATCGATGTTACTCCAGTCAATTTAGGTTCAAAGTGGATGTTTTCTAAACCAATTTGTTGTTCCTACATCAAAAATATATCGATGATGTTTTGTACTGGGAGCTCATGAAAGATCAAGGTAACTTATTTTAACAGTCATCCTTTTTCTAGTCTCAAGATGACACGAAAAAGGGTCTGTGGATTCACTAGAAATACACTGCCGAGGATGTTTAGACCTAAAGTGACTGGAGTATATCCGTGGATGCTTTCGAGGGATCTGTTCACGTGCTGATCACTGTTTACGTTTAATGTCTTTCTTCAGCGCCCAGAGTATAGAGCTCATAACGTTAAATGCAAATTATGAATGGAATTTTTTCGTAGAATCAGTCGCAGGCTAAGCTAGGTTCAGTTAGTCAGAGAGCCAACGTTGCCAAACTTGCCAAGTGTTCGATATAGGTGCACTGTTCTTGCAATTCAGGCTGAGGCTGAAATTCCCCTTAGCGGACACCTCTATTACACAGACACCTCCTGTAAACGGGCAGTTTCTAATGGTTCCGACCAACTCTCATATAAGTTGCATTTGCGGACACGAGAAAATATGCTCCTAACCGGACAAAAAACAAAATAAATAGAAACGGCTTGCCTTATTTTTTTTCTGTTGAGAGAATCGCTATTGGGGTATTCTAATATTATTTTCTCTGAGAGTTCTACAGTGAACATCATTATTAAATGAAATATTTTCCCTGAAGTAAGATGGCTTAGTCGTGAGCAGCAATTTGTGCACAAAAACTGGATAGTGATACTTGACGATGTCATTAATTTTTAACCAGTTTAGAACGGGGTATTTGGCTGAAAGATGATCAAATTCACGTAAGCCAAAGATGAAACGTATACATTTGTTTTGAATAACTTGAATGCCGTTTTTAGTGAAATTGTCTAAACAAGTATAGTATACGATATAACAATAATTTAGTATAGATATGACCAATGCTTCACATAGTTTTTTACGAAACTTAAAATTTAGTAAATACCTATTTGCTACAAGAGTACGCAGCCGTAGGTAGGTTTTCTGGGAAAAACTTTTAACATGCTCAATATACCTTAATTTTGTATCAAAAACATCAAGAATTTTAGCAGAATCAGAAAATTGCAAGATTTGGTTATTTATCTGAATGTTCAAGAGTTGTGTTACATTGTATGCTTTTCTTTGTGCGCAAAATAATGTTTTAGATTTTTCTGGAATAGTAAGTAAATTGTGATCTAGAGAGTATTTAATTAATTTACTAACATCGTCTTGTAAAATTTGAATAGTATTATTGACATTATCTGGGTTAAAATAATGGAGCAACCGCGTATCGTCTGCAAATGACTGGACATGAGAATTATCAATACTTTTGCTTAAGTCGAACGTATATATGAGAAACAGCAACGGCCCCAATACAGAGCCCTGAGGTACGCCTGAGGGAATTATTGTCACTTGAGACATTTCTTGGTTGAGTAAAACACACTGAGTTTCTTGATGAAGGTAGCTGTCGAAAAATGGAAGGGAGAAATACGCAGTTTTTCTTATAATGTTGCTATTATTTATAATGGCCTTCCTGAAGTACATAATGAATTTCCATTACCTGTCTTTGGACAAAAAGTTAAAACATTATTACTCAACTCTCCAAACACATAATTTTCGTTATCATTCATTTCTCGTTCTTCCGTCTTTAATTCAAGTTAATAATTTTTTGGCGTACTCGGGTTTGGAAAGTATGCTTTTTTCTTTTTTTAATTTTTACTTTCGATGTAATGAACCGAATCTGTTTGTGGATAGTGTCTACTTTTGAACATCTGCTAGCGACTATATGATTAAGTGTAAGAGTAGCAGCATGCTAAACTTCGCCATGTAAGTCTGACATTTGGCTACACAATGTAATTGTGGTTAAATAAAGACGTCTCACTGATCAACAGCCAAAAAATATCCTAAATAAAATCAACAAAATATTACTATTTTTAATGTGCTAAAACCGGAATAAAACTTATTTTTTCAATATTAGTTTAAGTTTTAGAGATACGGTAATTATATGTGTTCCTGCTGTGACAGTGTTAATATACTATAATTCACAAGAATGCACATGCTACATTTTTATATTCGGCAAGTAAAGATGATGTAATCGGCATGATTGTGTTACGTTATACATACGTGTACATTATATTGTTTTATATTAGCCGTTTTTTTCCTCAGTTGGCTGACAGCGTTCATGCAAGACGTCTCGAAAGTGTGTAAACAATCCAGATCAGTTTTGTTATGTGTGTGGTGATGTGACTTTTGCGTCTCAGAGACGGTCTATTACTCCACTAATAACAAAAGCATATCAGCTTTATTTCGGTTGTAAAGTAGGTGATCAAGACAAACAGTGGGCACCCCACATCTGCTGTAATACATGTGCTTCAAGTCTAAGGAGCTGGTTAAATGGCAAAAAACGGTCTATGCGCTTTGCTGTCCCAATGGTTTGGAGAGAGCCTACAAATCATATTAATGATTGTTACTTTTGCATGGTACCTTGTGTTGGACAAGCTACAGATATGTCCAAGAAAACAAAATCGGTTATTAACTACCCAAACATACCATCTGCGATGAGACCTGTGCCTCACAGTGACGAAAATCCTATTCCAAAGCCCCCAGAATCCTACTCTTGCGAATAACAAAACGAATCAGATCATGGCGATCGAGTGATTCGTCAGGAAGAAGATATGCCATCCCAGAAGAATGGAGATTGTTTATAGACAGTTCAACATTGAGTTTAAAGGCAGTGTTATTGCATATTGGAAATATTTTACCATCTCTTCCTGTAGGGTATGCAGTTCACATGAAAGAATCATATGACAATATGAAGTACCTATTGTCATGCATAAAATATGATGAGCACCAATGACATATTTGTGGCGATTTGAAAGTTGTTGCACTTTTACTTGGGCTGCAGCTAGGCTACACAAAGTTTTGCTGTTTTTTGTGTGAATGGGACAGTCGGGCAAAGGCACTTCATTACACCAGACAAAACTGGCCTGTTCGTCAATTCCTAGAGCCAGGTCAAAAAAGTTTACAGCATATGCCATTAGTAGATTCGAAAAAAATTTTATTACCACCACTGCATATCAAGTTGGGCCTAATGAAAAACTGTCAAGGCATTAGATAGAGATGGGTCAGCTTTTCAATACCTGCGTCAGAAATTTCCAAGACTAAGTGAGGCAATGGTTAAAGAAGGTATTTTTGTTGGGCCACAGATTCGAAATATTTTGAAAGATACACAGTTTGAAAACACTTTAACAGGTGTTGAAAAAACTGCTTGGAATGATTTCCGTCTGGTGGTCACTAATTTATTGGGAAATAGAAAAGCTGACAACTATAAAACTCTTGTCAAAAATATGCTGTCATCGTATCAAAAGATGGGCTGTAATATGTCTCTTAAGATACATTTCCTACACTCCTGGACACACCTGAACTTTCTTCCTGACAATTGCGGAGCCGTAAGTGATGAGCACGGTGAATGTTTTCATCAGGATATTTCAACAATGGAAAAAAGGTACCAAGGAAAGTGGAATCCTTCCATGCTTGCAGACTACTGTTTGGACTCTTGGTAGAGATGCTCCAGAAACGATCCATAAAAGAACAGCAAAAAGACAGCGCATATAGTGATTCTTATAAGTATATTAATCTTGTTACTTTTTTAGTATATCCTTAAAAATAAAAAGTTTTTTCTAAACCGCAACTAATTTTTTATTTGATTCTCATTTTTGGATTCAACGCCCCAAAATTAACAAAGAAGTGCACTTTTCCCACAAGATACAATTAAAAAACTAAAATTTTTTGTCCAGTGATTAGTAAACCGGGGATTCACCGACCTTAATCTTAAATCCTGAGTTGGTCCGGGATTTACCGTTCTTATTCTTTGGCTACTTCTAAAGATGTTTCATCGTTTCTGGAAAAAGATTCTATGGCCAAGGGATATTCACCGGGAGAAATCTATAATGCCGATGAGGCAAGCCTGTATTCAAGGGCTCTACCCGACAAAACGCTCGCATTAAAGAAGGGAAAATGTATTGAGGGTGAAAAAAGAAAAACTCCTAGTTATTGGTAAGGCAACTAAGCCCAAAGCTTTGAAAAACATTAACATAAATCACCTGCTTGTTACTTGGAAATGCACTAAGAAAGTTTGGATGACAAGACGAATTATGAGTCGTTGCAAGACGTAGATTGGAAAATGGCTAAAGAAAAAAGAAACATTTTGTTATTTTTAGACAGTGCCGGATCTCATATGTGTAAACGAAAGACAAATTTTGAGTCGATTCTATATTCAGAGACAGCTTAGAACTGCAAAAATTATTTGTTGTTCAAAAAAGGACCATAAGGGTAATTGAGACATCTGCAATTTAATGAAATATGTAGAGGCGAATTTAATTATATGGGTTTAATGACAGTACATGTACTTTACATTTTTGTTTTTCACAGTGAAAAATAGAAACACACGCACCCTTACGGTACGAGAGCTCTGAACATTTTGCATAGGCAGAGAGCAACCAAAAAACTCTTAGATGTGCGCAAGGTTGTATAATAAACTATACTATAACTATCTAAAACTGTAATGACTCATCGATGTTCACGTGCACATCACTTAACTACCAGTAGTCGACTGTTCATAGGCGGGGTATGAATTTTTAACATGGGTGAACTAGATTTGTCACACGCTTAATAAAGAGTGGTTTGAAACATATTGTAAATCAAAAATTTGGGAATTACCTTTATTCATCGTCGCTTCCACTTACATCTGACAGTAATAAACTGTCGCTATCGCTTTCCTCGTTGAAATTGACTATAACTGGCTCTATGATGGTGTCGATGTGGTGGTCAAGCTGCCACATTTTTGTTTCTTCCTTCACAACATGACGGATAGCATTCTGCCAAGCTTCGGGCGTTACAAGCTGTATGGAAGTCTCAAGTAAAACCTTAACGTCTGGTAATTTGAAGGTTGTGTTATGGCGCGCAATATAACCCTTCACTTGAGCCCAGATGAGCTCTGTTGGGTTCAGTTCACAGTGGTAGGGCGGTAACCGCAGCACAGTGACACCACATTGACGGGCCATCTGATCAGTCACGTAACTAATGTTCGCAGGTTTGTGCTGTTTAATTTTTACATACAATTCCGCTTTCACACATGAATCGTCAAACGTACCAAGCATTATCCATGACGATCACAGAGTTGGGCTCAACTCCCTGAAGCACCCCTTGAAACCAGCTCTCGAAGCAGCTGGCATTCATTTCGTCATGGTAATCACCTCCTTTCTTAGAGACGAAAATCAAGTCACACTCTTCTAAAAAGCCACTATCGCTACCAAAGGAGTTACGATCAATCTTTGACCGTTCCCTGACGGTCCACGAAGACCTGTTGACAAACCTTCAATGCTTGCTTGTCGGTTACTTACTACGTTTTTGTCTATCCAGGTTTTTTTAACTGTGTGACCTGCATTTACCCATGTCTCGTCCAAATAATAGATTTTTCTGCTTTGTCGCCTACATTCAATCATTTCGCGTAGGTATTTTCGACGCCAGGCGACTATTTCAGGTCTCTCTATCAATACTGACTTCCGATTACGCGTTTCGTAACGAAAATTAATTTCGTGCAGGGATTTCCTCATTACCTCGACGCTCATTTGGGGTATAATTTCATTTTCCTTGATCGCTGCATGTACAGCCTTGAGGGTTGGTATCTCATTCCTAAAGAAGGATGAATGTACGGTTCGCCTTAACGCCATTTTGCTATCGTCATCCAATTTAACGGCCTTTCGTCCCTTCAAATTGAACTTTGGATCAGTAGTTGCTCTAGTTTTCTTCTTTTCATGCACCACCCTGCGAATGGTCCACTCTGGAACGCCTGTCATACTTTTACAACGCGACATAGTTCTGTTCAGATAATTGAACACGTTGAGCACGATTTCTTTCGCGTCCCTCTTCAGTGCTTTACGAAGCCGTCTACTTGTTCCCTGACTTTCAGTACTTCCACTCGTGCCATTTGTACTCTCCATGGTTAAGTATAGCCAAAACAGTAACCACAGAAACCACAACAATAACAATCACACAACAATTCTTATAAAAACACACAATATGCGATCGCTCAACGAAACACGTTCCAATGCGTTGCCGACGCCTATGAGTCTGCCGGTCGAGGCGCGTCTTTGATTTCATTGGTTCTACCGGCGGAGAACAATCAGCCATTATTTCCATCTCTGTCTGTGCTGTTGACCACCGCAAAGCCACAGAAACGACATATGTCGTACGCTATACGGCTGTACTGGAAGGGAGCCGGGATCGAGCTCTGATCACGTGTTGATCACGCGTATGTGTCATCACAGTTTTAAATAGTTCTAGTATAAGTGATGGAAGGTACAGGAACCTTAAAGAAAAACAACCTGAAAAGGGTTTTAGTTGAGCTGGAACCATACAGTATCTCTGAGTACATGCTTTTAGTTTTTACCTTACAATGTTACTTCCACCTCTATGTTATTTGTACATGTATTTGTGATTCTAGATTTGGATAATTACTATTGTTATGCAACTGCTAGAGTCACATGTCTTCGTATTACCGTTTCAGTACCAGACTATGGGTGAGCTCCATCAGTGAAGAACTGTATAGAAACAATAGTAGGATAAGGAGCAATTCATAAATATTGGAACGACGATACGCATATAGAATATTCAGTGTCCATTTTTATTTCTACTGCTTTCCAGCAGTGTGCTTTTTTGTGACTATAACGGTGAGGTTTTAAGCAATGAGAACACGTAATCCCAAGGTATGCCATTATTAAAATAACTGAAAGAATGAGGATTCCTAAAAGTATGTAAAAAGTTTATCTGGCGTGCATATCCTTTTTTAGCGGGAACGGAAACATTTTACGAACAATGCCTCTGAAACGGGTGTTACTTTTTTAACGGCTCCACCGAGTTCTGCGTCCTAGTACAGGAATCTAAGTTTGGAAGCCTATAAGTTTTCACATTTCTGAAGGCAGCTATAAGCTGTCAGTTAAAAATGGCATCAATATGCAAGCAATTCGTACGCTCAGGTATTTCTATTCTTCGATGGTTATGGTAATCTGTGTACTTCAACATGAAGGCTAGATAATGGAACGGCTCTGCGCGTCCCAAGCAACGCCGTTATCGGCTCATAAATGATTGTGTTCATCATAAACCAGACCCTCTACGCATAAGTGAGTAAAAGAGCAACAGAACACTCACCAACGCCGACGCCGGGAGCAGCAGCTGTGGCCGGTAGGTACGCGATGCGTCTGCCAAGAATATCTTTCTTGAGAGCAATATACGAAGAAGTCTATGTTGTATAAAATGTCTACAGTATATTCAGATAAGAGATAGACCGGATGTAAACAAAAGGTTCGGGTGATTTTCACGCTAACGCCGCCGTCTCGACGTAAAACAGGAGCCCTCATTGGTCAATTCGCAATTAAATGCCTATGCCGAGCGGCAGAGCAGTCGTATCAAGGCAGAGTCACATTCAGGTTCAGACGTGTTACGTATGTCGTGTGCATCATTGCAATTTGATATTTCTTTGGACGTTTTCGTTTGTTATCTTATTAAGTTGTTGAGTTTGTCGTTGTTATTGTTATACCTTGTTATTGATTGTTATTGTTATCAACTGCTTGCGCAAAATGCCCAGTAGTACAGATACTGCCGATGAAGTTGTAAACTCCTGTAGTCCACCTAGGAAACGCTCTAAAAAAAGACACCCGAGTGCAGAAATGAAAGAGGTCATTTTGAATATATATAAGATCGAGCGCGAGGAGAACGAGGCATCAACCATCAAAGAAATTGTTGTGAAGGTGTCTCACAAAGTTGGGGTGTGTCGCACATCAGTGTTTAATGTGTTAAGACAATACAAAAAAAATCACACCTTTTCTGAGCCAATGACCAGTAAACATCGCAAATGTATTGTTAAATCATTGGATGAAGCTGATAAGCATGCGATTAGGAGGAAAGTGCATGAATTCTTCTTTAGGAATGAAATACCTACTATAGATAAAGTACTGCAGGAGGTAAATGGAGATACATCGTTGCCAAATTTCAAACGATCAACTTTCCATGCGTTACTGAAGCACTTAAATTTCAAATGGAAAAAACGGGGTCGTAATAGTTTACTACTGGATAGAGAAGAAATTGTGCTATGGAGGAGGGATTATTTAACAAAAATTGGGAAATATAGAAATCAAAACAGGAAGATTTATTACCTTGATGAAACGTGGGTAAACGCAGGACACACTACAAGTAAAGTATGGGTTGATGATTCTGTAACTTCATCCCGGAGGGCCTTTCTAGATGGACTGTCCACCGGATTAAAAAATCCAGCAGGTAAATACGAGTAATAGACAACAATCGGATGTTTTTCAAACCTTGGGAACAAGGTTCTAAACATTAATAATTCCAGGGGGCAGATAAAACATATTACAAGTAACAAAACTTTTATAACTTTCGATAAAATGCGTGGATGTTTTGTTGTCATTTTCATTTGTTAGAACTTTTTTAAGCCATGTTTTTATGTGTTTTCGATATTTCAATAATTTTTTAATATAATCTTAAAATATGTCGAATATTATAAACTTAAAAAAAGTTCCTAAGTTTTATATTGTGTACCGTTCCTAATATTTCTAATCATTTTAATTCATGCTTTAAGCTTTATAAAGTTATAATTTGTTAATATTAATATTTGCGCGTATTTCAGGTTCCTGATCATTCATTTTTTAAAGGTTTATAACTTTAAATTAAATTGTGAAGCGCTGAGTAATCATACGACGTTCAATATTCTTTCTTTCAATATGACTAAATAATCAAAATTATAGCAATCTGATACTCATGTCTCAATGTTTTTTTCGCTGAATGTGATGAAAACATTTGAAAAAGGTTCACTTATTGAAATAAATCTACACCAGTTAGTACTTCAATTTCCAGGTAAAGGGAAAAGGCTCATTATCTGCCATATTGGCAGTGAGGACGGATTTGTTGTTGACGGTCTGTGGTGGTTTGAGTCTAAGAAAACTGGAGATTACCACGAGGAAATGAATGGCGAATCGTTTGAACAGTGGTTTTCAAAAATTTTACCGAACTTAGAGGAAAACGCAGTAATTGTGTTGGATAATGCGCCTTATTGTTCTCGAAGAGTGGAGAAGGTCCCAACAACGGCTTCAAGGAAAGTTGATGTTCAAAATTGGCTCCGCTCGAAAAATATCAACTTTGAAGAAGCAATGCTGAAAGTACAATTATTAAGAATTGTCAAGGATCACAAGGCGGAATATCAAAAATACGCCATTGACGAAATGGTAGCAAGTCAAAATAAAACTGTGCTCCGTTTACCTCCATACCATTGCGAGCTCAATCCCATTGAGCTCATATGGGCAAAGGTTAAAAATTATATAGCTAAGCACAATACAACTTTTAAATTTTGTGACCTCAAAGGACTTTTCAAAGAGGCACTAGAATTAATAACAGCGCAAAAATGGGAAAACTGTATTAAGCACGTAAAAGACAAAGTTGAAAAGAGAATGTGGGAACTGGACAATATTTAAGAGGAACAAGTCGAGCCATTCATTATTGACGTTGGTGCTTCAGGCAGTAGCGATGGTGAAAGCTCATCAAGCTCATCTTTCCAATAAAAGATGTCGTTCATCAAATTCGGTAAGTTATAAGTAATTATAAAGCTACTGTATTTTTTAATTGATTATTGACATTTTTGAACCCATTTTGGCAAAACCTATTCAAGAATCTACTTTCTGACAATGTTCAACCATGCACATTTTTTTACGTTTTGAACGTTTTAATTTGGTTACATATTTACCTAGAAATCAAAAAATATACTAATCAATATTCTAAAAGCAATTTTAAGAGATATACGATTATTTTTAATCTAGGCTAATTTAAACGCCATTTTGAGATTATATTCGACTGTATTTCACCAAACATCAGGCGGCATCCGAAGCTGGAAATCGAAGCAAAAATTTTGAAACCCTTATGTATATTTACATCATTATATATTTCTTACTCCACCCCACATGATCCTATATCCATCACCAATCGTATACACATCGAATTGTGCTAATTTACTACAAAGTTACGCAAAGCAGCATCTACTATCTAAAATATGTACTACGTGACTCTTAATACGTCCCTGCCGAGTGTTACAGCGTTCGATGATCACGTGGTCTTGTTTATGTCCGGTCTATCTCTTATCTGAATATACTGTAGTAGGTGTGTAAATTCAACAAGATTGTACAACGTCAAAAAATTTAAATCACCTCCCTCCCCTTACAGCCCTCCAATGCCAAGTTTTCTTCAAAAATGACCAGGCTCCTGGAACGTCAAAAAATGAAGAAATAAGTGGCATGGATTTTCGTGATGTGAATGTTATACAACATCCAAAAATATCTAATTTTTTCGAAAATTGTACGTTGGAAGTAAAAGGAAATGATGAACTTAAGTATGAATCATGGGTGGAATTTCTTACTCACTGGAGTTTTGATTATTATAAATAATGTGACTTGAAAACAAAATGGAAACTACGAACGTTGGGTACGCACCACTTGGTGCATTTTGTCAACTTTTATACGTCCTTGTCTCTCTAACAAAATATGTTGTTAATTTGAAAATTGTTGAAGTAATGGGATTGTTAAACAAATAAATAGAGTTTTTTATTCCGATTGCAAAAATGTATGATGTACATTGCATTTCCAACCCTTAGTTGTTACAGAAAAGCATAATTACCTAGGTAGGCCTTGAAATTATCAGATATCATTTGTTTCGTATACCAAACCAGATCTCAAATTGAACAGAGCAACAGAGTTTGTAAGAATGAGAAAAAGAGGAATAAATCGAGCAATATACACAGAAGAATCAGGCTATGCCCACAAAATACGGACATTTTGAACATCTGCTATGATTTATCTGTGCTTATTCATGATCACTATTGTTATTGGCAGCAATGAAATTTTCATGTTGTGCTCAGGTTTCACCATACGTTTTTATTTCCTTATAATTTTCGTCCGTCAACAAATTCATGGCTAACTAAGGAAATACATCAATGAATTTATCACTGAAAAGTCCATTTAAAAGCACAAAATTCCAATATGAAAAAAACAAAGTTGATGGAAGTGGAATGAAAAAACGTCGATATTGAAAATGATAACATGCGATTTATTTTAAAATCGCATCACAAATAAAGTCAGAAATAAATAAAAGTGATTTTGGGATAAATCTGGTATGAGAAAACAAATGATAATTTCAAGGCCTACCTAGAAAATCCAGCTTTTTCAAATAAATCAATGTATGACGTGTTATATATTGTTTAGATCAGAGTTAAAAACTCTATTCGCCTGTGCAAAAATCCAATATGGTGTCCATAAGAAAAAATAAAGTTGACGCCGGAGGAAAAGACGAGAAACGTTAAATTGAAATTTGAATTATGCCATCATATAGAGGAGAAAAAGTGGCAGTGTTTTATATACAAGTTATTTTGGAATATCACTTCAAATAAAGTCAGGAAAAAATCGAAACGATTTTGGGAACATTCGTTTTCTTCCGGAAGCACTTTGAATTTCAAAACTGTCTAAGCGGCATTTTGTTGATTACCTAAATACGCCACCTGGACCTCTGTCAAGCAACTTCGTATCTCTTACAGTTTCCGACGTCTGGACATATACGGTACCGATGGTTGCTAAAAAGCATGAGACACTGTCGTTTATTCAGAAAAGTAAACACATTCTGTTTAGCCTGCGTTTACGCGACTTTTTGCAAGTTGTCTTATTTTTCAGTGTATTTTCTCTGGGCTATATTCAGGTTCGACGAGATAGCTCTGCAGAACAAGCAGCATAATGTAGATGGAAGTAATCCCGCAAGAGCGGCGAATAGCGGCGGGGCGCGTTAGGCGAACTTTGTAACATCCACATAGAGGTATACAGCCATAATATATTCTTCCGCTATAACAGGTGTCGCGAAAATTCACAGGGCTTAAGTTCGGATCGGTGCCAGCTGAAATATCAACCGTGAAGGGTAAATCTCAGATTTCTGGCGTCTTGGACCTCTGCTTCGAATCCCACGTGTTAGCTGAGTTAGTCTTCCACACCGCTAGGCTCTTAAAGAAGCATTCTGTTTAATATAGTTGTATTTACACACAGAAGTCTTAGTCTGAGATAACTAGACCAACACACATGGAAAAAGAGGAAAAAGGAATAACACCACCGCTGAAGGTTAAAATCCTTTAGAAAATGGACAGGGTAGCACCCAAACCAAAACAACAACAACGTTGATATCCGAGAATCGAGAAGTTAACGAAACAACACCCACGCACAACCAAAACCACAACGGAAAGAAAAGAAAATGGCGCTGGACCATCCGTGCACGCAACCCCTAAAACAAGGTATCTTGATAGTAAACCCAATATTCATGTACGTGTAGAAATCACAAGGTGGCGCGCTGGTTACAAATGGGCAGAATCAACTCTTTACGAGAGACCAACAATATTTTGTGAGGAAGTTTCGTAGATAGTCGTTAATAATATTATATTATAATATTGTATATATAATATAGTGTCTAAATGATTTCAACACAATACTGAGTCGCTGAGAAAAAAGGTATAATACGTGTGAAATTATACAATCAATAAACTATGAAATTTGCCAAAAGAAAATCATGAAAAAGGGTTTGGCCTAGGAATCGACTTTATACTTTCAATAAAGAGAAATTACTGTTAACTGATCAAAACAATATATGACCAAATTCTTAGCGTAATGGGAAAAAGTGAGGTATTATTGATATATATATATATATATATATAACTTGAGACCTGGTCATTGTCTTCTAGACCAGTTAGGTGAAAAATTAAAGCTTCCGCCTTTTGTTGGGTACTTCGACAAAAATTTTAAGCAAAAAGGACTCTTTACACTTTTTTTATTCTCTCTAGCTTTCAGTGGACTTTTCCATCATCATCAGGAGCTGCAATTACATTGATAACAGTAGCAACAATAGCGTACATGAATTTAAATTAACTGCGCACTATTGTTGCTACTGTTATCAATGTAATTGCAGCTCCTGATGATGATGGCAAAGTCCATTGAAAGCTAGAGAGAATTAAAAAAAGGTATAAAGAGTCCTCTTTGCTTAAATCTTGTCGAAGTACCCAACAAAAGGCGGAAGCTTTAATTTTTCACCTATATACAGGGTTATCCAAATTAAGTGTCCACCATTAGTAACTTTGTTATTAGTGAAAATACAAAGTTGTTTGAATTAGCAAACTAGTAGCATTTTTAACGCTGGTAAAAATGAGAAATAAAAAAAAACAATTGAGAGTCGTTATTTTGATTTTTTTCAGTAAAATAACATTTTTTTAAATGGAAACCCCTGTATATTATATTTTTTTCTGTTAAAGCATCAAATTTTAAACAAAAAAGTTCATAATGACTTTTCCGCTAAAGTCAAAAATAAAGTCAAAATAACGATAAATATTTTTAATTATTTGCAGTATTATAATATTAAGACGGCTATGAAAACAACATGGCTGGTGAAAGATATGTGGAATTTATGTCAGAAATTCTGACTAATTTCTTAGACGAATTGGATCTTATAAGTAGACATCATCTGCATTTTCAGCAAGATGGCGCACCTGCCCACAACTCCAGAGGTACTTATCATTTTCTAAGTACTACTTTTAATGATCAGTGGATAGGAACAAATGGCCCAATACAGTGGCCTCCCAGATCACCAGATCTAAACCCACTTGATTACTTCTTGTGGGGTTACTTAAAGAACCAAATTTACAAGCGAAGGTACGATAACCTTGACGCGTTAAAGACTGCAGTTAGGGAAAAGATAACCCAGATAGATGGTAGGACCATACTTAAGACAGTTCGAGCAGTTGAAAAACGTGCCCAAAAATGTATTGAAGAACAAGGTGGTGTTTTCGAGCATCTTCTTTAAAAAAAATTGTTATTGTATTTTGTAAGATTATAAGTTGATGTTGAAAGTAAAGTTTGTCGATACAATTTAATTGTTTCAGATTGGAGGCCATAACTTCAACAATTTGTAACCTAGGAGAAAAGTTATTGTAAGCTTTTTTGTTTAAAATTTGATGCTTTAACAGAAAAAAATATAATATACAGGGGTTTCCATTTAAAAAAATGTTATTTTACTGAAAAAAATCAAAATAACGACTCTCAATTGTTTTTTTTTATTTCTCATTTTTACCAGCGTTAAAAATGCTACTAGTTTGCTAATTCAAACAACTTTGTATTTTCACTAATAACAAAGTTACTAATGGTGGACACTTAATTTGGATAACCCTGTATATATATATATGCTTAATTTTGATTTGAAGAAAGCACGTTTTCTCTTAGAGCAGATGCGGTGGAAATTACTTTGAACGAAGTCAGGAAATAAAGCTACATTGCAAAACTTTTATAGTACCCTCTTATTTGGTCCTACCCCGTATAAGCATTGTGAATTTCTCTCATAATAAGAAACAAGCTGATGCCGTTGTTTCTCAAGCACCACTATTTAGACGCTTATCATCTTACAAGGCCGATCCATTTATAGACAATACATGTCTGATCAAAAGGAAGAGGTAGAAAATGGAATTTAGGGCAGTACAAGGAGAAATTCCGCGGCCGTCAATTTCGGAAGGAGATAATGGATGCAAAATCGATGACTCACCACCTTGTTATCGTTGGATTATAGGGTGGATATTGATGGTGTACCTTTGATGAATATTCTCACTCTTCCGCGGGTTTTGCATCCCAAACCAGATAAGATATACATTACTGATAGAATAAATTGCTATTACTTTGTGGGTATAAACGTAACGATGTTCCTTTATAGAACTTTGCAGTAGTTCGAGGTATGAGTACATTGAGAAATATTACAAGAAAAACATAGAACCTAAAACGTATTTCCAGGACATATGACTTAAGAATTTTGAAAAACATGTATCCGTAATGCCTAACACCATTTTTCAACATTCCAAATCTACTATAATTATTGTTGCATCTTGAAGTGTTCGACTTTTCCGCATAAACCACATTTCGAAATTAGGAATGCTCCTAATCCGTCAAATATCATTATTCTCTGAATGAGTCGACCTACTCGACGTCATGTTAATGTTGTACGGTGAGGTGTTTCACTCTTCTGCATCGACAACATTTCGCAGACGCCGACGAAAGATATCCCAATCCTCCTAATTAAGTTATTCTTTGAATGAGTCAGCTCACTTGACGTCATTTTAATGCTGCATGGTAGGGTGATTAATACTTTTACATGGATCACGTTCTGCAGACGTGGACGAAATGTCGTGATTCCAGTACGAGTCAACCTACTTGACGTTATTTTATTATTGCATCTTGGAAAATGTTACTCTCCTGCATGGACTACATTTCGCAAACGCTCACGAAATACATCCCAATTCGCCCAATCACGTTATACCTAGAGTCAGTCAACCTACGTGACGTCATCTTTATGTTTCCCGCTCCTGAGTGGACTACATTTCACAGATGCTCACGGAATGTATCCTGATCCGATGAATATCGTGATTCCCGAACGAGTCACCCTACTTGACGTCATTTTGTTATTGCATATTGGGGTGTTTTTCTATCCTACATGGTTTACATTTCGCAAACGCTCACGAAACGTATCTGGTAATTATTAAAGCTACTGAAACGGTCAACGATCTCTCTTTCTCTCTCTCTCTATTTCCGGTATCGTAGCTACGCATCAAACAAAGTCAACTTTGAGAAAAACCTGTTGAGATAGGCAACCTTGTACGGTCCTCACTCTGTATGCGCTAAGTGAGAATATATCCTGAAAGGTCCTTACTCTGTTTGTTGTAAGTGTTTCAATATACGGACCCCGTTATGTTAGGAGCTCAGTTGGTCCTCACTTTGTACTATACACAAGTCATAAATTGAAAATAGCGGTTCCCAGGTATACTCGCCACTAGATGTAACAATGGCGTGCTGCCAGATCATGCCGAAAACCACATTTGTAGCTGCATTCCTTCAGGTGGAACTCGCTTTAAATGGTAAAAAGATGGTCCTCACATTGTATGCTAAAAATATACAGGGTGGCGCATCGAAAACGAAACAGACGCATTTACTGGCAGCTCAGTTTTTATTTTGGAAGAACGCTCAGACCCGTCGATTTTGTTTTCGAGGGGGACACAAGTTTGGCAAAAAATCACGTTAACACGTGCAGCCCCCTGGGCGGGGGTGACACCAACCCTAAAATCTTAGATGGAAAGGGGTGTCGAGTGATACCTTATTTTAAAGGTCTTTCAATTCCCTTTATAATGATATAAAATTAATTTACTTCAGTTCAGCAGTTTTGAAGATTTATTGATTTAAAGCTTAAATAAAGCTAATTCATCATCATTAGTGGATGAATGAACTGATCCGTTAGGCAAACAAATGTACGTACTTTGAATATCGAAAGGCAACAAAACTTTTTTCTTAAGTTTAAGGGTTTTTTGTTTATTTTAAAAACATTTACACTCATATACTTTTTAAATCTCACAGTTTCTTTAATATATTCTGTTTTGATTAAAATCGCGACTTTTGTTGTATTTCTTTTATATAGACACGTCTCTTGAAAAACCGCTTTCAGTCATAGTTATGGAACCACGATGCACATCTACATTATGGATATATAGGCATACCTTGGAGCCTTTTAAAGTTTCAATAAAATAATAGATTAAAAAAAGCGTGTAAGTTAATATCTTTGATAGCGCTTCTTTTAGATTTATACCTACTACTACCTACCACATTTTGACTACCTTCCGTCAAATTAACAGATCCAACTAGGTTAAACCAACAGCAGTGAAAACTCTCCGTCTTAATGAACGTTTCTAATTTCTGGAGAAAATTTAATTATGCGTCTGGTGCATTCCTCAATTATACCTGGAGTGCTCCCGAGGAATTGTACCCCATAAATACTAGACGCGGTGGTGGAAAAACAAAAGAAAACCGCTCACAGCCGACGTAATTTCCGGTGGAGGCGTGATGTTCATTTCTAGTTAGAAGTACTTTTCTGATTGTGATGCTATTGCACTGATTTCTAACGCCCTTGCTTACTTTGCTTATGAAATTGTTAAAACGGTAATTTGGTAGGTTTACTGGGATTCATAACGCAGCCAATCACTTTATAAAGCATAGCGGGAATTTGTATGGAGACGAGAAGATCATCGCGTAATATCATTATCGGTTGCTGTGACTTTGTATGACGTTGATGATGATTCTCATAAAGTCATATATGCTGGTAAGGAGCATGTACGTGAAATACAGGGTGACTTTGAAGTTGAGTCATTAATTTTCAGATAATGATTGTAGAAGGAAGACAAACCAAAATATGTGTGTGAAAATAAAAAAAAAATTAAAAAAAATTGTTACCTTGTTTTATAAAGTATCCTCCCGACAAGTATTTCAGTGCGGACCTGTATTTGATCGTGCGGTCTTGGAGCACCGGCATGCCCTCAAGTTCAGCATTTTCGTAAACATGTGCCATTTTTGATTTCGTTTGAGCCACGCAACAGACACCACTATTCACTAACGCGTTACCGACTGACACTGACTGTGTATACAACTGAATAAAATAATTGTAAAAACATCGTTCCAAATTCTTTCGCTTTTTTGTTTCCGATGCGATGAACCGATAAGGCGGATTATATCCGTTGTTGCCAAACACGAGCACATAATACTCGTATTATTATTGAGACAGGGCGGTACTCAAACTTCCAAAGGGCTATAACTTTGTTACTTTAATTTTACCAGAAAACTGGTAAAGGAAAAAAACATTTCTTTTGATGAGATCTACTCACTGTTAAAATAAATGAGTGAACTTCGAAGTCACCCTGTATAACGGTTACTTATCTAAGACTTATTCTGCAACAGCTGGTGTACTTCAGGGGTCCAGTTTAGGGCCTTTGTTGTTCATATTCTTTATTAATGATTTATCATTGTCTTTGCCGTGCATCTACTTTATGATGATTTGAAAACTTATGCTGTCACTAAGAATCTCAATTGCTACATTCTTTTGCAAAACTGAGTGAACTCATGGTGCTCTAATATCTATCTAATAAATATCATGTAGAAATAGTCTCTAACTTGATAGATAACGTCAAAAATCGCTCCAAGGATTTCAACGAAATGCTATAGTGGTACAGTTTGTTGTTTCACCCTTCATGGAAATTGATTTCCAACAGTTTGCAATTTCTGTTTCGCCGAATTTTAGCAAAGACATTGCTGCGACAGAAATGGAAGTGATTGTGTTTCAACTAACATATGTATGTATGTTTTTTTTGTGATCGAGAAAACTGTGTATAGTCAACGCCAAACAAAGTGGCGTGCACGTCATCAAGGTGGGTGTGTTGAAAAATTTACATTGTTGCCAAACTTTTTGTAAAATAATAAAATTTATTATTTACATATCTAGGTTTATAAGCAATATTAACCTCAAATGAGAACAAAAATAATAGTATAATAAAATTATAGATCTGAACTTGCATAATCATTAAGTATGACAATTATTGATCAGATGACACTATGAAACTACCATATTTAATTGATAGCTTAAAGGTACTGAATAAAAATCCAAATAGGGTCCTCCAAATTTTATGCATGGTATTTATTTTACAGAATTCATACAGAAAAATGCATTCTAAAATTAGGTAAGCTACTGGTGTAAGCTTTTTCTGTACAATAAAGTTAGTCGGAGTTTCTTTCTTCAGCGCTGTCTGAATCTGAATCTTCATCACTCTCAAAGTTGATTATTAAAGGTTCGATGTCTGATCGATCGAAAATTCGTTCTCTTTCATACCATTTAAAAATTTCTTGCTCAGTATGTCGAACACTATTTTTCCACATGTCTGGGGTAACCGTTTGTAGAGCCTCGTTCCACATATCCAAACAGTCTTTTTCACTGTTACCATCTCTACCAATATGTCTGTTATAGTAACCTTTTGCTATGCCCCAAATTAACTCAATAGGGTTAAATATACAATGGTAAGGAGGCAGACGAAGAACTTTGTGCCCATGTTGTTCCGCCAATTCATCAATCACGTATATTTTAGGTGGTTTGTTTCTAAAAAAGCAGTTATTTTAAGAATAGGAATAAACAAAAGAAATATAAACTGTCGACCAAAATATATATAATTAAGAAACATTATGTACCGAGCAACAATACTCAATAGCTCTGTTTTAAACATTGTGTTTAAAAATGGTATGTTTTGATTTGTCAACCAGTCTTGGATATTTTTTTTGTCCATGCATTGTTGGGCACTTTGTTCAATATCATGCTGTGATAAGGGGCGTTATCCAGTATAATCATAGATGGACTCTCCAATTTTTCTAATAACTGATGTTGAAACCATTTCAAAAAGTTGTCCTGGTTCATCTCTCCATGGTAATCGCTCAATTTTGTTTTCGAAGAAAATATCGCTTCACTACCCTCAATAAACCCATTTTCATTTCCAGCATGTAATATAATGTATCTAAAATATATTAGTTTTAAATTTTATAGTGCAAATTGTGTAAAAGTACATACCTTTTACCATCTGTTTTAATAGCTTTCACGCTTTTTTGGTTTCCATTTTGCCAAGAGCGACCTATGGTCCCATTTTGAAATATCCAAGTTTCATCGAGGAAGACAAACTGGTATAAGGCCTCAACCTTGGCTTGATTGTATTGCCTTAGAAATTCCACCCTTTTCAAAGCTATACTTAGTAGTTCCATGAGCCCTCGTCGCGGATTGTCCTTAAGCCACTTAAATCCAAGATCTCTAAGCAACCGCCTTAAAGACGTGGCACTACCATCAAATAATGCCCTATCTCTTAATCGAGACCATAAAGTTTGTATCGTAACTTGTTCTTCTGAAACCATGTGTAATATGACATTATAATTTAGTTAACAAGTTAATGCAAATTTCTGATAAGTTATTATAATAAGATCTTACTTTTGTGATACATATTATAGATCACTTCTCGAATGGCACTTGTATCCAATGTCGCTGTGTTGGTTACACGTTTAATATAACTCCGCTTTTTCTTGGGCGATTCTAAATTTGCATCACTTTTCACACCCTCGGAAATACGACTAACTGTCCTTAAACTAATTTTTAAAGCAGCAGCAACACGCTACAAAAAATGAAATAAAATTTCACTATTATTAATATACATTACATATAATTATTAGTAACCTACCTCTTGAACAGCATTTAAAGGCAACAAAGGCCCGTTGTTGTCCCTTTCTTGCTCAAAGTAGTGCATTAACGAGGCCACGAGTTCCTTACACCGACTATTTAACTGTTTGGGCATCTTTATATACCAAAATTGCCTTTATCTACTCGTAAAATGAATAATTTTGTTTTGAAACAAACAGTTGTTGATTTACAGTATGCGGGGCCAAATGATTTATAAAGATTTGAAATGCCACAAATTGATTCAGTGTCAAAATTAATACAAATGTCAGTTCCCAGTTTAAATAAGTTTCAAGGTGACAATGTGTCAACGCTGCGAAATCGGTTTAGTGCGTTTACATGTCGATAAGTGATTGGAGCGTTTGCAAAACATTTTATTTCGCATAATGCGTGTAAATTTATCAGAAAGCTACTTATGTGATATTTTAATAACAATGTTTATATGACTATTAACCATAATAAGAGAGTAATGACCATTTTACAATTTATATATCACATTAATATGAAACTGCAATAGAGCAATTGTTTGTGATAGAAACCTAGGCATTAGGTCGGGGAATTTTTATCGTGATGACGTGCACGCCACTTTGTTTGGCGTTGACTATATTAGATTGTTACCGAGATTGGTATCTTGGAGCTATTTTCACATTTCAAATAGTAGAATACTTGTATACATTTATTTGTGTTTTTCTTTTTTTTATGTTCCAATGATGTTAAATTATTGATTTATGTTCGTAGTTGCTATATTTCCTGTCATTGGGAGTAACTTGTTGGGAATTATAAATAAATACATGGGTAATATGGCGGATCGATACACTGTTGCAGCGTATATCTTTTGTAATTTGTCTACCATGAGTCTTTGTTATCTTTGTAGGTACATTCTGCAATATGCTGCAGAGCTAATAATGATGCTATAGCTTAACCAAAATATCGTTATCATAATTACTCGTCAATTAAACTGCAAAATAGCTATATAGCTTGCCTCGAGCAAGTCCTGTGTTTATAGAGGCTAATAAATGTTTATCACCTTACTTACCGTATTAACGGATACTTAGTTTATAATCGATTCGATATTGTACAGGCTCTCGTGTAGAAATGAATGTCCTTCATTTGTTACTGTATGCAAATTATACAGGGTCCGGCAAAATGATCCCCCACATTTCAAGCCATTTTAAATGTTATTTAGCTATTTTTATTACCTGAAAACGTATGCTATGCCATGCCATTTGTTTTTATCATGTTTTAAAAATTACAGAGTCCAAGTGGTGACCATTGTTTCCAATACACGTTCGAAATTAGAAAAGACTGCTATTTGGAAAAACTGAGCAGAATTGTATTAATTTTTGAAAATATACACCTAGGTTCAAGATAAACGCAACAAGCAAAATTTTGGTCAAATTCGGAATGACATAATTTTTTTTACTTCGATTTATATCGATGTACCATGGACATTAATAACACTCAGCAACAATCTCACATACTGTTGTAAGTAGTTTAAAATCAATCTTGCACTTGTAGTTGCTATTTTTCCTAATATTATTGTAGCTCCTGATGATGATGGCATAGTTCATCGAAAGCTTGAGATAATAAAAATAAAAGAGTCGTAATTGCTTTAATCTTGTCGAAGTACTCAACTAAAGGCTGAAGAAGCTTTTCTTACCTGACAACATTGTATATATGGTTATACAGTGGTTGGACTTTTAGAGGCAAATCGACGTTCTACCACTAATTGTCCTTCCACGTTCAATAACTTTTTTAATTCCAGTG
>CAVLJG010003180.1:19550-30500 GCA_963669975.1 Acanthoscelides obtectus | reverse complement strand
AACTAACCGACCAATCGACGCGAACGTTTGCCGGCAAACGCCTGGGGGCGGAGTCTACGGTCGTAACGTCACCTGTCTTAAATACGGCCAGAGAATTGCAGTCGTTCCGTTAGTCGAGCGTTGGTGTCGATTATACTCAGCATCATCTCACAATAAAATGCCACCCAAAACTAGCGGTAAGGCTGCCAAAAAAGCGGGCAAGGCGCAGAAGAATATCTCAAAATCTGACAAGAAAAAGAAGCGCAGGAGGAAGGAAAGTTACGCAATTTACATCTACAAAGTACTGAAGCAGGTACATCCCGATACGGGTATATCCAGCAAAGCGATGAGCATCATGAACAGCTTCGTCAACGATATTTTCGAACGTATCGCTGCGGAAGCTTCCAGATTGGCACATTACAACAAACGTGCCACGATAACTAGCAGAGAAATTCAGACAGCCGTACGACTATTGCTACCGGGAGAATTGGCCAAGCACGCAGT
This sequence comes from Acanthoscelides obtectus, assembly GCA_963669975.1. Taxonomy (NCBI): domain Eukaryota; kingdom Metazoa; phylum Arthropoda; class Insecta; order Coleoptera; family Chrysomelidae; genus Acanthoscelides; species Acanthoscelides obtectus. Next base: position 30,017 of record CAVLJG010003180.1, on the reverse strand, counting down.
CAGCGAAGGTACCAAAGCCGTCACCAAGTACACCAGTTCAAAATAATATAGACGTTGTATTCGCTTCGACGGTTATACGGTTCGAAAAATAAGAACAAAAAAAAAACGGTTCTTTTCAGAACCACTATGTTATGATAAAATGCAAAATGATAATTAGCTGTGGTCGTTATTTTAATCTTTTCATCTATCTCTCTCTCTCTCTCTCTCTCTCTCTCTCTCTCTCTCTCTCTCTATATATATATATATATATATATATATATATATATATATATATATATATATATATATGTATAGAAGAAGTCCGTAATATCTGGAAGATGTCACCTGTATCACTGCACTGGGAAACAGTACCGTGATCGTAGGTGATCTAAACGCGAAGTCCACCATTTGGGGCTCAAGAAACAGAAACAGTCACGGCGCTGTTCTGGAAAGACTAATGGATGAACCTGGATATACCATGATAGGTCCGGACGAACCTACAATATACCCCAGCAACGGAGGTAGACCAGACGTCATAGATATGGCGATTCTGAAGGAAATCGACATGCGCACCACCATCGGCGCCATGCAAGAGGGAAGCTCAGACCACAACCCCATCTTTCTCTGTACGGGAGATGGGATAACACCTGTGGAACAAAGAACAGTGAAGAGAGTGAATTGGCAGCGGTTTAGAACCAGACTGCACTATTCACAAGGACCACTACTACAGATCGAAAGCCCCGAAAGCATAGAAGAAGCGGTCACGGACCTAGAAAGGAAGATTAAGGCTGCGTTAGAAGCCGCAACCACCGTGGAAGACATAACGCAACCAAACAGGTTCAGGGACCTACCTGACGAGGTAAATCGCAAGATCACCGAAAGAAACAGAGCCCGAAGAGTAGCCCAGGAGACCAGAAGCCCCACTGACATCATGGTGGCAAACAGACTTATGAGACAGGCACGAGACGCCTTGAAGCAGCACCATCAGAGCACCTGGGATAAGAAACTCGACGAACTATCTCCAGCTGACCCAGGAATGTGGAACTTGGCTAAAATCCTCAGAAATAGAAGACAGCCCATCCCCCCAATACACAGCGAACAGGGGATGGTGTACACAACCGAAGAGAAGGCGGAAGCTTTTGCTGACAACCTTCAGAGACAGTGTACTCTCAATACTCACCCCGATGAAGACGAAGACTTCATCGACGAGGTGATGAGAAGATCGAGGAGAGCTGTCAGAGGAGGAAGAGCCATCGAAGACATGCCCTCTCCAGGCGAGGTAAGGGAAATCATCGAAAGACTCAAGGTGAAGAAGGCACCGGGTGTAGACGATATTGGGAACAGAGTCCTGAAGAGACTCCCGAGGAAAGCGATAATGGCAATTACCAACATCGTCAACGCCATACTGAGACACCGGTACTTTCCAGATCACTGGAAAGTAGCCGAGGTGATCAACATTCCTAAACCTGGGAAAGACCCAAGGTTCCCCCAAAACTACAGACCCATAAGCCTGTTGACGGCACTGAGCAAGATTGCGGAAAGGGTAATCGAACGAAGACTGAAGAACGAAACCGAAGAACTCCGAGTAGTTCCAGACGAACAGTTCGGATTCCGATGCGGGCATTCAGCAGAGCACCAGGTCCTAAGGCTGGTCGAGATGGCAACGAAATCGTTCCAGACTCGGCGGGCCGTGGGAGCTGTGTTCATGGATGCCGCAAAGGCGTTCGACACTGTTTGGCATGACGGACTGATCTACAAGATGGTAGACCACGGATACTCAAAGGGGATGATCCAACTGGTGAAGTCCTACTTGAAGCACCGAAATTTCCGAATTAGGATCGGTAAAACAACCTCGACGACGAGGACTGTGGAGGCAGGAGTACCGCAGGGAGCGGTTCTACCACCCCTGCTGTATCCAATCTACAGCTCAGACATCCCGAAGACTCCTCAAACGCAACTGTATGTGTATGCGGACGATACAGCATATGCGGCAGAAAGTACGAGACCCCGCATGGTTACGGAATATCTGCAACGAGCGACCACCAACCTAGAGGAATGGTGCATCAAGTGGAAGATCCGCCTCAACCCCGAGAAGACCGAAGCGGTACTGTTCCGAAGAAATCGAAGATTACCTCAGACCAAAATAAAGATGACGACCACCAGAATGGAGAGAGGCTGGAGAAGAGATGAAGAGGTTGAGGTCGACTGGAAAGACTCCAGCACATACCTTGGAGTCAAGATGGACCAGAAACTCACTTGGAAGAACCATGTCGAAGACCGGGTGCAGAAAGTGAAGATGGCACGCTCCAAACTAAGACCCTTAACGGGCAGAAGAAGCAAAGTGTCACTAAAGAATAAGACCATCATGATTCAGATGGTGCTGCTACAAATCATGACTTACGCAGCAGTAGCTTGGGGCTACGTTTCCAAAACGATGAAGAAGAGGCTCCAAGCTCAACAAAACATGGCACTCCGTGAAGCGGTGGACGCACCGTGGTATGTACCTAACAGAGTGCTATATGACGAACTACGACAGGTACCGGTCGTAATCCAGATGAGAGAGAGGGCCAGAAAGTTCTTTGAAAAGAAATGTGCTGATTGAAGCCGCCTTGGATTACGACCCAAGAACAATAAGGCGTCATAAAAGACCGAAAAGCCAGCTGCAACAAGAAGATATTTGGCCCTAGCAGCTGATCAGGCCAAAGAAAAGGGGAGAAGACCGACAATAGTTGTACACCCAAGAGGGGAAAGAACAGCCCGTGTACAACGGGTGGACAAAAAGAAGCCTGTCGATTGAGGTGGCCAGAGTCAAGCACGGACTCGGGGCTAACCTCAGGAGACGAATGACTTACAAATATGACTGACTGACGACGACTGACTGACTCCAGTCGACGAGGAAAGAGCGAAGGCTCACCAACCTTTAGGAGGGGCTTAGGTCGAAAGCCCCCAGCGCAGGACCCCCAAGAAAAGAGGCCGGCCATAAAGTCGAGAACCGACAGTTGGAAGAAACGTCCACCACGCGCTTCCGCGACGCGTGCGCGATCGAGTCAAATTTCGGGAAAAAGGGGCAAAATTGGGGAAGGGGGGATAGCTCGTTCGGCAGCACACACTCGGGGAATGCGCAAGCGGCCTGAACCACGCAGCGCCACTCCAGGCCTTTGGGCGGGAGTGGGGGGAGGAGCTGATTGCTCTTCCCCCCACTCCTCAAGGGTTTGAGGTTGCCTGGAACAGGGGTGGTGGAGGGACCGCACAGGGTAGGAGGGTGTGTGTGTGTGTGTGTGAAGACCGTAGCAGAAGAAGAAGAAGAAGACGAAGACCGTTTTGTAAAATAACAAAATTAAGTAACACAATTTTTTTTATACATTTATAGCCCATAAGTAACAGCAGACCGAATATATTGCCAACGGAAAATCCTTTTTATTTTGGTATTCTGAGTTTAATTGATGTTAACTGCCCAAAATTGATTACTTATCGTTTATTCCTTTCCCCGCGGATCGGTGTATGGTAACTTGTTCTAACAGTTAATAGTATTAACGGAGTGTCATTGTTTTTATTGTTCAACAGCGAAATCAGTCAACATAAGGGTATCCACGATTTCCGAAGGTTAATACAGGGTGTCCGCAAAGTTGGGCTTTTCCTTTTCAGAAACAACTACCCTTGAAATAACAAAGGTAATGCGTAGTGAAACGAGGGCCGACCATGTAAAAAAAATATATAAAGGAAAAAGTACTCACTCTCCAGTTGACCCCATTACGTGTGAACGTAGATTCGTCTGTCACCAATATGCACTTCAAAAAGTCCGGATTATTGTCATGTTGATGCAACAACCACTCACAAAACCGCACTCTTGCTGGAAAATCGTCAGGTTGGACGTTTGCCACACTCTAGTTTGTGATACTCGCACTTCTCTAGCCACGTCTCTAGTGCTTGTTGAGGGATTCTCGTCTACGCGATTCAGTAGTTCTTCCTCAACTAGCACCATTCGTGGTTGTCTAGACCTCCCACTGTGCCCACCTCGATATTCCTCCAAATGGCCCGTATCCCTGACTCTCTGGACCGGGTACACAAATCTGCGGGGCCTTGGATGATGTCGTCTAGGGAAAAGATCTGCATACACTCGCGACGATTCTGTATCATTTTGAAGACGTTCATTAATAAATTAACAACATATCAACGAGTTCATTATTGGTATATGAGTGTGCCATTATTATTATATTTATTATACCTCTATACGCGTGACCCTTTACCGTCGGTTGAAGGTTGCATACTGACCTGACACTCGGACCCCCACCCCCGACCCAGTTCTGTCGTCGGGTTCAGCTAGTAGCCGGTACCTGTCTGGGGCATCGCGGCGGGTGGCGGCTACAGGACGGTATTCAGATATTTTTGATGTTGCAGAGCCCTTTATCTCGGTTCCCTTAAGATATTGGTGTATATGGCACTAAGAAAAATTGCTTATGTTTTCAAGATCTACACGTCGTGTAAAGGATAACCCCAACTTTGCGGACACCCTGTATAATAGAATTAGAACCGTTCGATGTATATATTCTTTTCAAATTACAGTTTTTCGATAACACAGCATAGCATGTCCATATATGTATATATATATATATATATATCATATATATATATATATATATGATATATATATATCATATATATATATATATATATATATATATATGTATATATACACGTACATAAACATAGAATCACATGTTTATGTACGTGTATATATACATATATATATATATATATATATATATATCATATATATATATATATATATGTATATATACACGTACATAAACATAGAATCACGGAAACGAAATGTAGTACATCGTTATTCGAATATTCGTACATTTTCGAAGTTCGCTCAAGTATATACTTTCGAGACTACAACTGGAATATTAGTCGAAATATTAAAGATCTACACACTTTCCAATATGACGTTGAATCACTGACCGGACGTACAGCGATATCGGATTGTTCGCCTGCGATAATAGTATGGCCGCTATTAATGGGAAATGTATTTAAAAAAAACTTCTACACAATTTCCGATATGACATAGTGTTCCAGTCACTGTTGGTTGTCAGAGCGCTACGTGGCACATTTGCTCTAGAGTCACAGTGTCACTTTGTACCTAAGTCTATCCAGGTCTGGTATCCCAGAAAAGAGACTATTTTAACCAATATATGACATAGTATCGCACACTGAACGTACACCAATATCGGAATGTATGTCCGTACTTTTTCGAAGATTGCCTGCGAAAATAACGTCTCCGCTACTAATGGAAAATGTGTAAATATGGGATGTAAACAATTTCCAATACGACCTACTAATTCGGACTGAACGTACAGTGATATAGGTATATTCGTACATCTTTAAACATTTACTGCGAAATTAGTGTCGACACTACATATGGAAAATGTGTCTAACATATATAAAATATACACTATTTCTAATATCCCATAGAATCGCTGGCGGAAGGTCCGGCGATATCGAATTGCACGTATATTTTCATATATCGTCTACGGATATTGTTGCTTAGCTAAAAATGTAAAATGTGACGGAATACGAATTTACACAATTTCCGAGTATAGAGATTTCGTTTTTCTTGCCGTGCCCGTTTAGAAATTGTGTACAAGTTTTGTTTTATTTTACTCGAGCCCTTATAGGAAATTGTGCGATTGATGCCGCGCTTTTCGAAACGCATCATATAAATGTAGCGTATGTATTGAACGATGATAAAGAATGCTGGTTTGTGAAACGGCTTCGAGCTCGGTAGACGGTGTGTGGATAGTGAGTGAGGAGGAGGAGTGAGGAGGAGGAGGAGGCGCAGCAACTCGAACAAAAAACGGTCGCTCGCGTCCCTCCCTCGCGTGTCCTTCCCTCGCGCACATACACTATCGTTTTATCTCGATGTTTCATTATGCGTATATATACACATATACATATATACATATATATACGCGCGTTCCACAGCGAGATCGCGGATTTAGCTAGCGCACAGCCGTTAAGCGGTCCAAATGCGATCGAACGTGTATAATATACGAAAGACGATCTTCAGCTCGCTCTTCGTAATATTTTTTCACATTTGCGACATCTCTCCTCATTCCGAGTGAGAATACGACGACGACGACAGTTGTTGTCTTTATAACCGAAACGTAGAACTATCTTTTCGATTACACCGTGTCGCTTTCAATCTAGCGAAGGGTCGAGAGAATGTTCGAAGTTTTCCACCGGTTACCGTAACGGCGCGCGCGCCTTAGTACGATCGTAGTCACTCTTAGCGACGACGACGACGACGACGAAAGCGCGCGCCCTGGTACAACCGGTATTAATACGTTAGACGTATACATATATATTTATATAAACACACACACACACGCGCGCACACACACTCACACGCACACTCGTACGTGTACGCGCGCACGTCGAACACACAAATATACAAACACAATACGGTTTATTCATTTTTCCCGTGTGTGTATACATATTTACGTGTGTGCATGCGTGCGTGTTCACGGCGGGCGGATGGTGTGTGTGTTGTCGTTGTATTGTGTGCTGTGTGCTGTTCGTTGACAGCATAATATAAACGTGTATGTGTGTATGTTTTGTCTGTATCAGAATTTGAAAGCGCGTGGCGCTCCGAAATTTATTTTCCGGAGCGCGCTTCACACGCATCTCTCTTTTGATTACAACAAAAAAACACCCGCGTGTAACAAACACACTTTTTCTATATCGTGTTACGCACGCGACGTTTTTTTTTTGCTAAACGCAACAGCTCCCTGGTTGATCCTGCCAGTAGTCATATGCTTGTCTCAAAGATTAAGCCATGCATGTCTCAGTACAAGCCATATTAAGGTGAAACCGCGAAAGGCTCATTAAATCAGTTATGGTTCCTTAGATCGTACCCACATTTACTTGGATAACTGTGGTAATTCTAGAGCTAATACATGCAAACAGAGCTCCGACCGGAGACGGAAGGAGCGCTTTTATTAGATCAAAACCAATCGGTGGCGGGTTCGCGCTCGTCATCGTACAACTTGGTGACTCTGAATAACTTTACGCTGATCGCATGGTCTAGCACCGGCGACGCATCTTTCAAATGTCTGCCTTATCAACTGTCGATGGTAGGTTCTGCGCCTACCATGGTTGTAACGGGTAACGGGGAATCAGGGTTCGATTCCGGAGAGGGAGCCTGAGAAACGGCTACCACATCCAAGGAAGGCAGCAGGCGCGCAAATTACCCACTCCCGGCACGGGGAGGTAGTGACGAAAAATAACGATACGGGACTCTTCCGAGGCCCCGTAATCGGAATGAGTACACTCTAAACCCTTTAACGAGGATCAATTGGAGGGCAAGTCTGGTGCCAGCAGCCGCGGTAATTCCAGCTCCAATAGCGTATATTAAAGTTGTTGCGGTTAAAAAGCTCGTAGTCGAATTTGTGTCCCGCGCCGCCGGTTCATCGCACGCGGTGTTAACTGGCGTGCCGCGGGACGTCCTGCCGGTGGACTTAGCCTTCACGGGCGGTCCAACTCAATCCCACCACGGTGCTCTTTACTGAGTGTCGAGGCGGGCCGGCACTTTTACTTTGAACAAATTAGAGTGCTCAAAGCAGGCTAAAACTTCGCCTGAATACGTGTGCATGGAATAATGGAATAGGATCTCGGTTCTATTTTGTTGGTTTTCGGAACCCCGAGGTAATGATTAATAGGAACGGATGGGGGCATTCGTATTGCGACGTTAGAGGTGAAATTCTTGGATCGTCGCAAGACGAACAGAAGCGAAAGCATTTGCCAAAAACGCTTTCATTGATCAAGAACGAAAGTTAGAGGTTCGAAGGCGATCAGATACCGCCCTAGTTCTAACCATAAACGATGCCAGCTAGCGATCCGCCGACGTTCCTCCGATGACTCGGCGGGCAGCTTCCGGGAAACCAAAGCTTTTGGGTTCCGGGGGAAGTATGGTTGCAAAGCTGAAACTTAAAGGAATTGACGGAAGGGCACCACCAGGAGTGGAGCCTGCGGCTTAATTTGACTCAACACGGGAAACCTCACCAGGCCCGGACACCGGAAGGATTGACAGATTGAGAGCTCTTTCTTGATTCGGTGGGTGGTGGTGCATGGCCGTTCTTAGTTGGTGGAGCGATTTGTCTGGTTAATTCCGATAACGAACGAGACTCTAGCCTGCTAACTAGGCGTATTTCGACATCCCAAAGGCCCGCCGGTTCGGGTTTACGCCCTTGCCGTGCGCGGTTTTTACTGTCGGCGTACAAACAATTCTTCTTAGAGGGACAGGCGGCTTCTAGCCGCACGAGATTGAGCAATAACAGGTCTGTGATGCCCTTAGATGTTCTGGGCCGCACGCGCGCTACACTGAAGGAATCAGCGTGTCCTCCCTGGCCGAGTGGCCCGGGTAACCCGCTGAACCTCCTTCGTGCTAGGGATTGGGGCTTGCAATTATTCCCCATGAACGAGGAATTCCCAGTAAGCGCGAGTCATAAGCTCGCGTTGATTACGTCCCTGCCCTTTGTACACACCGCCCGTCGCTACTACCGATTGAATGATTTAGTGAGGTCTTCGGACTGGTACGCGGTGGGCGTTTCGGCGTCGTCGATGTTGCCGGAAAGATGACCAAACTTGATCATTTAGAGGAAGTAAAAGTCGTAACAAGGTTTCCGTAGGTGAACCTGCGGAAGGATCATTACAGTGCTTTAATTTTTGTCTTTGACAAAAAAAAGTCTTTCGTATAATGAGTAATATATTTCAACACGATACTTTACTCTTATACACTTTACTATTCATTGAACGAATTTGCCTTTTTATTATAGGCGATGATGTAGCGACGTTCGAAAAGATAATAAGGAACATTTATAGTAAGATCGAGCGCACACACGTGTATATTACCCGAACGAGGTGTTGTTGTTTGTGTGTAACACACAACCTCTTCCCTCGTCTCGTCGTGTACGCGAGTGCGTATCTTTTTTATAAATCTTATTGAAAATCTTTTCGTCGTCCCACCATCATATAATACGTATAATTTTCGAACGCACCACGCCGTATAGAGCGCTTCTAGTACGCGCGAGCGCGCGCTCGGGGTACGTTCCGACACGCGTATATCGCATAGACATAATATTGTGTTGTATGCGTATGCGTATGTACACACGTGTCTCTACGACGTCGTCGTCTGTACGGATGGCGATATTTTCGACGGGTAACTCTATATGGGAGAAGAACGGAGATATGTCGTCGTGTCCGCACGACTCATTTCCTTCTTTTCCGGTTGTTTTTAAAGATATTCGCCCGTTAGTCGAAATTTCTACGCCATACGAAAAGACGGTACAAGAGGACGACACGTGTTGTACGCTTAATACATACATATATATTCATGTTATGTACAACTCTGTTGTAGTGTTATTTGTACCCCTTGCACACGCGTATGCTATAGAAGCGCGATACGGATAGAATGCGCGCGTACACGAGAGACTTCGTCGGCACGCTCGTTTGTTATAAACGCGCAAAAATAATTTTGCGCGTTTGCCGCGCAAAATACACGAAGTCTCCGTGAGAAATGCGCGCTTTCTTTTTTTTATATATTTTCTTTAATAACATTAGCCATTATCATAACAATAAAGACGTATCGATATATATTTTATATATATAGAGATCGTCTAATTAAAAAACGATTACCCTGAACGGTGAATCACTTGGCTCGTGGGTCGATGAAGAACGCAGCTAATTGCGCGTCAACTTGTGAACTGCAGGACACATGAACATCGACATTTCGAACGCACATTGCGGTCCTCGGATACTGTTCCCGGACCACTCCTGGCTGAGGGTCGTATCAATTTAAAAGACTGCTCGGTTTCCTCTCCGATCTCTGTTCGCGTCGTCGTATTATCTCTTTATCCGAGAGACGACGACGACGACGACGACATGAGAGAGGAGAATGAAACGTCGGAGCGTGTTGGATGTAGACGCGGCGGTACGACGCGACGACGCTAGTTATTATATATTTATTTATGTAATATCGTAAACGTCGTCGTCTTTGTCGTCGTCGCGGCATCTCAAAACGCGAAAGCGACGATTCGTTCGTCATACGAACGAATCGTAAACTCACACATAGAACGAACACGCGCGCTGTACGGATAAAAATCGTAATAGCACTACATATATATATATATATATATATATATATGTATATATGCTGTAGTCGTTACGCGTTTCGAACTTGCGCTGCGATCGTCGTGTCCGAGAGAGAAATTATTTTTTTCGAGATAACGACGTCTGATCGCATATACGCGCTAAACACTAGAGAACGCTTTCGACTAGTAGTAGTATAGCAGCAGCAGCTATACGATTTAGTATTAGCGATCGCGTGTGACATATATATCTGTGTGTGGTGTTGTGTTGTATATTGTTAACCGACCTCAGAGCAGGTGAGACTACCCGCTGAATTTAAGCATATTACTAAGCGGAGGA
>CAVLJG010003180.1:2050-14550 GCA_963669975.1 Acanthoscelides obtectus | reverse complement strand
ACTGGGCGCGGGTAAACGACGGGAGTAGATGTGCCTCTCTTAATAAGGGCCGTAACGCGGTTGACAACAACGCCTCGGGCTGAGGCGCGGGTGCCGCATATCTGATTCTTTCATACGCCACGACTCGGTTCGCTGCACTGGGCGCGGGTAAACGACGGGAGTAGATGTGCCTCTCTTAATAAAGAGCCGTAACGCGGTTGACAACGCCTCGGGCTGAGGCGCGGGTGCCGCATATCTGATTCTTTCATACGCCACGACTCGGTTCGCTGCACTGGGCGCGGGTAAACGACGGGAGTAGATGTGCCTCTCTTAATAAGGGCCGTAACGCGGTTGACAACAACGCCTCGGGCTGAGGCGCGGGTGCCGCATATCTGATTCTTTGATACGCCACGACTCGGTTCGCTGCACTGGGCGCGGGTAAACGACGGGAGTAGATGTGCCTCTCTTAATAACGGGTGTGACGCGATAGAGCGCGCCTCGGTGAGCGACGCGGATGCGGCATATACGGGATGTCCGCGAAGTTGGGGTTTTCCTTTTCAGAAACAACTACCCTTGAAATAACAAAGGTAATGTGTAGTGAAACGACAACGACCGAGTAAATAAAAAAATATTGGTGAAATTACTCTCTCTCCAGTTGACCAGAAGGGCTAAGTACGTCTCTGCCAGAAATCATACCGCTCCAACAGAAAATGAAATCAGCTGATGCGCTACCGAGCAGACGTAGGCTAACAAGGAAGGTAAAATGTTGCGTAAATAGTCTAGGTATTGCATCCCGTCCAATCGATTTGGGAGAATAAATTGTCCAATGAGCATACCGTTCACCATGCCAGCCCTATCATTCACCGAAAATGTTTGTTGAAAATGTGCCCGACGCGTGAACATAGATTCGTCTGTCACACGAATATGCACTTCAAAGAGTCCGGATTATTGTCATGTTGATGCAACAACTACTCACAAAACCGCACTCTTGCTGGAAAATCGTCAGGTTGAAGGGCTTGTACACGTTAGACGTGAAACGGATACAGCCCCTCTTCACGCAGCGCTTGCCACACTTTAGTTTTTGATACTTGCACTTCTCTAGCCACGTCTCTAGTGCTCGTTGTTTTTTATTGAAACGCAATCGATTATACCGGTTCGTTTACCTCTACGCGCGTGACCGTGACCGTCGGTTGCAGGTTGCATACCGACCTGACACACTGACCCCGACCACCCAGTTCTGTCGTCGGGTTGTTCTAGTACCAGTCGGGGATGTCGCGGCTACAGGACGGTTTTCAGATACTTTTGATGTTGCAGCAACCGCGGGTTCTCCTAGTCTCCTAGTCAAGGTTCCAACTAGCGGGTGCCAACTGGGACCTTGGTCTAGGGTACCTGGTTCTGCGGTTGCGATGCCTCTCGTCCGGATCGTAGTTCATGAGGAATCGTAGCTGCTCGTTAGGGTGGTCCTGAGCTTTCTGGAAGGTCTTCTCCGCTTTTTTCCTCATGTACTCGTGAATGGTGTCCCAATGCAGGTCTCTACGCAAGGTTGAGTTTCTTACGTAGGATGGATCGGTTGGTGGCGATCCGGAGTAGCTTCATCTCTAGAGCAGCGTACCCCCAGACCGCGGAGGCGTAAGCGAGCTGAGGTCTGGCGATGGCCTTGATCAGCCGTAGCTTGGTCGCTAGCGGCATCCGGCTGTGTCTACCCAGTATTGGGTAGAGTTGAGCCATGGCTGCTCTGGTCTTTGCGATGACAGCTTCTATGTGTGGTCTTTCCAGGTGAGGGACTTGTCAAATACGATCCCCAGATATTTGACCTTGTCGCTCCACTGGATATCTTCGTCGATGATGGATGCTTCGAGAGGGCTTGCAATCCTTCTTCGTTGGATGAAGATTGCCTGCGTCTTCTGGACGTTGATACGGATTTTCCATTTCACGCAACAGTCCAGTTCATCCTGTAGTCTGCTACGGATAATCTCGGGTCGTCGATGCTTAGCGGCGATAGCAATGTCATCTGCATATAGGGCCAGCATTGTGTGAGCTGTCTTCGGTACGTCATGAGTATAGATGTTGTAGAGCAGGGGGGACTGAGGCTGACTCCTGGAGCACGCCTGCTACCAGCTGTCGTCGTGTTGAATGGCATGTACCAATCCTCACCGCGAACCGTCTTTGTGTTAGATAGCTCTGGATCAGTTGGCACATGTTTGCATCGGCGGTCCTGGCTGCTCTAGGACTCGTTCTTGGTGGCGGCAGCTGGCATCTTTGGCTGCCTTGGCGTCTCGTCTTCGGAGGAGGAAATTCGCACCCGCTTTTTTTTTTCCGTCTGGTGGCGACACTGAAATCGGTGTCGTCGTTGCTTGCTGTCTCTGTCGTGGTCCTATCCTCTTCGGTCCGTTGGGTGTCCTCTTCTTGAGCGTCCATCTCGTCCGACGTAGCCTGGTGGTCCTCTGCCTCGCCTTCTTCGGTCTTCTTTGCGGCCTTCTTCGTGGCCCTGCGGAGCTTCCCGTTCAGGTCCTCGATCTCCTGTTGTGCTTGCAAGAAGGCTTCTTGCAGGTTTCGCATCTGCTCTGCCAGCATGGCGACAGCATCTTTCTTCTCTTTCAGCTGGTTAGCCAGCTTCTCAATTTTCGCCATCGTAAATGACAAACAACCAATCTATCGCAATAAGATTGCTCAATATGTCCGGGTGTGTCGCAGTCGTGCAAGTATACACTCGCAACGGCTGCTAGCTCGGAACTGATGTTGCGCGCACACACACCACACACCCTCCTACCCTGTGCGGTCCCTCCACCACCCCTGTTCCAGGCAACCTCATACCCTTGAGGAGTGGGGGGAAGAGCAATGTGTGAGACAGAGAGAGAGGGGGGGGGGGAGAGGGAGAGTTAACGTGATTGTCGTTATAGACACTAGCGGCATTGTATGTAAAATTGCGTTGGAATAAAGTTCTATCATTCCGACAGTACCTCTAGAAAGTAACTATCCCTCCAAGGTATCTCCATATAGTCGAGCTCCACAACCCATCGATGCTAGGTAAACATAAAATGTTACGGTAAGTAAGAATTGGTATTATTTGTTGCATTTTCCATGTCACGATCCGTATCGTAGAAACGTAACATCACACTGTATCATGCGGTTATTGGGCTGTTGTTACTTGAATCCCAAACAGCATGAAGGAATATCGGCAAAATATTACGTGATTTTTTTTTTGTTTCCTGATCCGATGATCTCTATTTTTTCTTCAACAAACGAATTGTGTGGCCCTGAGAAGGGCCGATTTCTAGTTTTGACGTTATTTTCTTATTATTATTATTATTTAGGCTTTCTTCTCTGTCTTTTTCGGCAATAGGACAGCCTGAATATTCGGAAGAACTCCGCCTTGGGCGATAGTTACGCCGGAAAGTAACTTGTTTAATTCTTCATCATTCCTGATTGCTAACTGCAGATGACGTGGAATGATCCTGGTTTTTTTATTGTCGCGAGCAGCGTTGCCGGCCAACTCTAACACTTCGGCTGCCAAGTACTCCATAACGGCGGCAAGGTACACAGGAGCTCCGGCACCGACGCGTTCGGCATAGTTTCCTTTACGCAATAATCTGTGTATACGACCTACAGGGAATTGCAAACCGGCCCTACTAGACCTGGATTTTGCCTTTCCTTTCACTTTTCCGCCTTTTCCTCGTCCGGACATGTTTATTTGTTTATTATTTTCTTTTTTGACTTGCGAATCGACGACTACAATCTGCTGTCGTTGACCGAATTAATAGAATAGAATGGCAATGTCTTTAGGTACGAGTATATTTATATAACTACTCCGACCAATCACCGTTTTCGTTTGTCGGTCACCCGTAAGGGGCGGAGTCTATGTCGGTAACGTCGTGGCTGTTAAAGCTCGCCGTTTATCCGCACACCTTTCCATTATAGATCACGATATTGTGTCAGTAAAGATCGTACTTTTTGTGTAAATCGAAACGCGATGCCACCCAAAACTAGCGGTAAAGCAGCTAAAAAGGCCGGTAAGGCTCAAAAAAATATTTCCAAGTCTGATAAGAAAAAGAAACGCAGGAGGAAGGAAAGCTACGCAATTTACATCTACAAAGTGCTGAAGCAGGTACATCCAGATACCGGTATTTCCAGCAAAGCGATGAGCATCATGAACAGCTTCGTCAACGATATTTTCGAACGTATCGCAGCGGAAGCATCCCGATTGGCACATTACAACAAACGTGCCACGATAACTAGCAGAGAAATTCAAACAGCCGTTCGACTATTGCTACCAGGAGAATTGGCCAAGCACGCCGTCAGCGAAGGTACCAAAGCCGTAACCAAGTACACCAGTTCGAAGTAATATGTAACTACGACGACAACAACAACATCAACAACAACTTACAACATAAAAACGGTTCTTTTCAGAACCACTAAAGTTATCAAGTAAAGATAATGATATCACCGTACGCGCAACATATATATTATTGGTACTTGAATACCAGATGATTATTCGTGATATACATACACCACTAAAGCAATAACGTCTGATATAAGACCCGACCGGATTATTTAATGGTAAACGAAAGCGTAAAAAAAGGGGATATCCTTACGACGCAATCGACTGTTTAACGTTCATTCGTTTAATTAAACACAATACATACTTATTTATACCCTTAAAAGCAAATATCGATGGTGACGACGCCTAACATTACCACTTGCTTATAAATACCTAATCGTAAACGAATAATACTCGAATTTAATAAAAAAAAAAAAAAAAAAAAACATCAACGCACGTACGAGCCGCAGTTGTACATGTATATTTCGATACAAAATTGCTAATTCGTAAATATTCTGTATCCTTTTTATAGTAATAGTGGTGGCCCTGAAAAGGGCCATTTTCAATCCGCGGGGACGTATAGCATCCTCTCGCATAAATATAACGTCTCGAACCGACGTAGCCGTAATCTACGACGTTGCAACACGTCTAAATTTTTTTTTTTATTTCTTCTTTTTGGGTGAAGCGGCCTTCCTTTTTGGCGATGTTGCAGCCTTCGCCGTTTTCGGTTTTGGTGCTTTTGGCTTCTTGGTCGGAGCTCCCTTGCTGGATTTCTTCGCCTTCGAAGGAGATTTTTTTGCAGCCGCTGCAGAAGGTGCAGCAGAAGAAGCTTTAGCCGACGTCGCCGATTTCCCACTTTTCTTTGTCTTAGCTGGAGAAGCTTTCTTCTCGGCCGCACCACCGGCCACCGCCGGTTTCTTAGCCTTCGGAGATGCCTTCTTCGCAGATTTCGCACCGCTAGCTCTCTTAGCTACGGTTCCGCTCTTCTTTGAGCCGGTCGCGGATTTCTTCTTCTTTTCGCCAACCTTTGCGGCTGACGATGATGAAGTTTTCGACGCTCCGCCAGCCGATGACGAAGCTAGCTTGAACGATCCGGAAGCTCCTTTGCCTTTCGTCTGTACTAAAGCTCCAGACGCGACGGACGATTTTAAGTACCTCTTGATGAAAGGCGCAACTTTCTCAGCGTCTACTTTGTAATTAGCGGCTATGTATTTCTTGATAGCTTGCAGAGACGACCCGCCACGCTCTTTTAATCCTTTAATTGCGTTGATGACCATTTCGCTAGTAGGAGGATGAGACGGCTTCGCCCTCGGATTCTTCGGTTTTTTCTCCTTTTTCGCAGACGACTGCGACGTCGGCGACGCAGAATTCGCGGTAGCCGTAGCCGACGCGGCGTAATTCTGGTTTTCCGTATCTGCCATGTTTACGAGTCGTGAAGAGGAGACAGATTATTGTATACGCGCGATCTTTTGCAATCACTGATCGACGATCTCGCTAAGAGAACGAATGTCGAATGAATGTGAGAGGTAAATTCAGCGTCGTGACCCAAGTCATTTCGGTCGGACCGAACATTGAACGCTCCGACTTTGCAGCGAAACCGATTTCGACGGCTTCAATTCTGCCAAGCCTGCGGTCGTATCTGTTGGTTTTTTGAGTCGCTGATATAATTGCATACGAGCAACAGCTAAAACCTGAACGAATATGAAATCTGCATAATTTGAAATACACATTTAACTTCGCGACTTGATCACGTACGCTACGTACACGATAAAATTATAAGGTGAAACGTGCAAGGTATCCGCTTTGGACCTAATCGTCCGGCTTTTTGATCTAATTTATATTATACGAATACGTTATATAATTAGATATTTCATGAAATTAACAATCTACGACTATTCGTAATACAATTATACTGTCGGTATACGGCTAATGGATAAGGTATTTTAGATAATCGCAATTATACGGAGGTATGTCTGGCGTACATCCGAACGTGCACAGTCGCGAAATATATCGCGATAATTTTAACATTACTCCTGTAATATGACAAAATAGATAATAATATGAGACATCAATCTATTATTCGTAATAAATAAGCCAGAGTAGAAAAATATTATATATAATATACGAGCGATCGAGTTATAAATTCATCTCTTACTACATATTAATTATTAGACGTACGCATTACTGACTTTTGATCTACGTGAAAGTACCTAATGTTACGTATTACACGCTAACAGCCTGCCTAAACGCCTAAGCAATATATACGGCAAAATATCTATATTATGTCGAATTATCTACATTATAATCACATGCTACTTATAAGTTATTTTACTTCCATACACATACATACAATTCGTACGTTATTAGAATAATATCAATGTAACGGTTTACTACAAAGCACCACAATCCTTCGATATAGGATAACGGGTAATAACTAGCGACTATCGTATAACCATTTAGCGCTATTTTGCATACACGATAATAGTGTCGAAATTGCACGCGTACAAACAACAATCTGATATACTTAACATAATACACGATCCCCTTTTTCTGAACATACTATATGATGGTTCTGAAAAGAACCGTTTTTTTTTTTTATAACCTATTATCGCACGCCGTACTCTCTCTCTCTCTCTCTCTCTCTTCCGGCAAATAGTAAATCCGTCAATTCCATTAGGCACGTTCGCCCCTAATACGTCTTGCCAGCTGTATATCTTTCGGCATGATCGTTACTCGCTTAGCGTGGATCGCGCACAAGTTCGTATCCTCGAATAGTCCGACCAGGTACGCTTCGCTAGCTTCTTGGAGTGCCATTACAGCAGAACTTTGGAATCGCAAATCGGTCTTGAAATCTTGCGCTATTTCACGGACCAGCCGTTGGAAAGGCAATTTTCTGATCAACAATTCGGTACTTTTCTGATAACGACGAATTTCTCTGAGAGCCACAGTTCCCGGACGATAACGGTGAGGTTTCTTAACTCCGCCAGTAGCAGGAGCACTTTTACGGGCAGCCTTCGTGGCTAATTGCTTCCTGGGAGCTTTACCTCCGGTGGATTTACGAGCCGTCTGCTTGGTACGCGCCATTACGTTAAATTTCAGATAACTGAATATAAATTATCTATATAGCAGCGACGTGAATATTGCAACGGACAATATTATAGTGAGCGGAGGTAAACACCGCGAACAGTTATATTTATATGGGCTCGAAATACGAAACAGTCTGATTGGCCAATTGATAGACCAATAGGAGGGACGACAACGCTAACAAAACCGGGCGTCACGAGAGACGTACCGTCACATCAGTTCCGAGCTAGCAGCCGTCACGAGCATACACTCGTGCGACTGCGACCCACCCGGACATACAGTGCGATCCTACTGTGATTTTCATCGCGGTACGATCGCCATCCACGATGGCGAGAATTGAAAAGCTGGCGAGCCAGCTTAAGGAGAAAGAGGAGAACTTCGAAATGCTCGCTGAGCAGATGAAAAATCTGCAAGCCGCATTCGAGCAGGCGAGGGATGAGATCGAGGAGGTGAAAAGGAAGCTCCTCAAAGCAAAGAGGAAAGCTAAGAAGACGGGGGAAGATGTAGAAGGAGAGGACCAGGGAGAGGAGGACCAGCAGCCTACGGAGAACTTGGACATGGATGCCCAAGATATCGACGTAGAAGAAGCGGAGAAGAGGACGGACGACACCGATTTCAGTGTCGCCACCAGACGGAGGAAGCGGGTGCGAGTTTCCTCCTCCGAAGAAGAGGAAGAACCCAGGCAGCGAAAGATGCCAGCTGCCACCAAGAAGATGTGGTCCTAAAGCAACCAGGACCACCGAGGCCCCCATGGCAGGAACAGGAGTTCCGCCAATCAACATCGAGGGCACCGCTGATTGGTCATCCTTGAGTAGGATGATGAACAGCAAGGGGATTCAATTCTCCAAAGCGAGGACGGCGGGTACCAGTGTGAAGGTATTCACAAATTCACCAGCTGACTACCGTCAGCTAGTCGCACTGCTTGAATCCATCAAGCGGCCCTTCTTCACATATCAACTGAAGGAGGACAGGATGGACCAGAGGGTCATTCGTGGGCTTCCGAGAGAGATGTCAGTCAATGACATCAAAGAGGATCTGGTGAGCCAAGGCATCGCAGACGCCGTGGTTCAGCAGCTGACCTCAAGGACCACAAAGAAGCCACTTCCGCTCTTCCTCGTCAAGACGAAGATGCCGGAAAAGCTTGCAGAGATCCAGAGGCTGGCCATGCTCACGGTCAGCTTCGAGAGGAAGAAAAAGTCTTCCGAGCCCAGCCAGTGCTACCGCTGCCAGCGGTACGGGCACACACAGCGGAACTGCCGTCTCGCTGAACGGTGCGTTAAGTGTGGAGAGGACCACAACAGCACCAGCTGCAGTCTGCCAGCGCCGCCAACAGGGCAACGAAACGCCAAGTGTTGCCTCTGTGGAGAAGGCCACCCCGCCAACTACAAGGGATGTAGTAAGGCGCCGAAGAAAGCTGCTTCTGCCCCCAAAGCAGTCCCCACCACAAATAGGACTTCTTACGCCCAAAAAGTGAAGAAGCCTATGTCCACTTCTGCCCCAGCAGCCGCCACTGCTACTGGAACTACTGCGCAGAAGCAACACGGCGATGACAGACTGCTAGCAATGATGCAAGCCATCATAACCCGCCTGGATGCACTCGAGGCCAAGATGCAAGACAAGCACTAGACCCGAAATGTCTACAGGTCAAAACGTAGAATCTCTACGCATTATCTCCTGGAACATCAACGGTTTCAGGGCACGGAAACCAGAAATCCAGGAGATACTAGACCAGTACCAACCAGAGGTGATGGCCATCCAAGAAACGAAGTTGGATGCTGCCCATAGTCTGACGTTCCCGCGGTACGAGACGTACCGCTACGACAGAAGGGGCAGAGGTGGAGGAGTCGCATTACTCGTCAAACGTACCTTGACGAGTCATGTCCTCGACGATGCCGCAGACATAAATGGGGACGGAATCACGGTCCAGGTCCATCACAACCACCGTCCCTACAGAATCACCTCCCTATATGTGCCACCAGGGGAGGCCCTAGACGAAGATGACATCGCTGACCTCCTGAGAGGCCCAGGAGCACGCATAGTCATCGGAGATCTAAACTGCAAGTCTCCGGCTTGGAACAACAACGTCGAAGACAGGAATGCAAGGCAGCTCCAGGAACACGTCGATGCCCTGGCGGGGGTCATCGTCGGTCCGGAGCAACCAACCTACATTCCATTCGGCCTTGGGCGACCTGCGGTACTGGACATAGCCATCCTCCGCAACATCAGAGAGGAGTTCGAGATAGAGACCCTGGTGGAAGGATCGTCGGACCACAATCCGATTCTACTAACACTTGGTACAGGGTCTAGAACTCGAGATAGCTTGAGCACCAAACGGACGAACTGGAACCTTTACAAATCCAACGTCCAGAGGAAACATCACTCAAATTCCAACCATCCGATCAGCGGAGGAACTGGACAACGCAGTAGAGGAGCTGGAGAATGCTGTCCTGCGAGCGCACGAGGACAGCACCCGCTCCGAGACTACGGCAGTTCCTAGATACCTATAATGGTCCAGCACCGCACCATATTAGGCACCTGATCAGGGAGAACAGAAGACTCAAGCGAGAACATCTCCAGCTGTTGACAGAGGAGTCGAGAGTTGCGCGAAACAGAGCATCGTAGCTCTGAAGAACGCACTCGCGGAACTCCAAAACAACAGATGGAATGCAGCCTGTGCAGAACTAGAGACCCAGGATGGTACGGCCTGGTCTATGCAGCGAAAATTTCGTCGTCAGCGCACCACGATCCCACTCTTCACGGCCAACGCGGCTTGGCCTACTCCAGTGAAGAAAAAGCCGAAGCATTCGCCGATTCGCTAGAATCCGAATGCAGACTCAATACCATGCAGACGAGACGACAACCACGAGGAGGCCGTGAAGTCGCAGCCGAAAACATGAGGAGTCGACCACCTGGCCAGGAGACGGATCACCCCTCCAGTCCAGAGGAAATCCGTCTGATCATCCGCAGGTTGAAGGTCAGAAAGGCGCCGGGAAGGGACGGCATCAACAATAGGATGCTGAAGAACCTTCCCACCAAAGGCATTGCTGCGCTCACCAACATCGCCAATGCCACTCTGAGACTTAACCACTTCCCGCGGCGGTGGCGGGAAGCCCAGGTTATAATGCTCACCAAGCCAGGCAAGGACCGGAAGTTGCCCCAGAACTACCGGCCCATCAGCCTGGTTTCCTCGGTGGGCAAAGTAGTCGAAAAGGCTATCGCCGTTCGACTAGAGAAGCAGGCAGAAGAACTGCAACTTCTCCCCCCAGAGCAATTCGGCTTCAGATCCTCCCACAACACGGAACTCCAAGCGCTACGACTGACGGAAAACATCACCAGCGGCTTCAATCTCCAGGAGGCAACCGGTCTCGTCCTGCTGGACGTGGAACGAGCCTTCGACCGAGTTTGGCACGATGGACTCATCGCCAAAATGGAAGCCGCCGGAATCGATGCGAACATGTGCCAACTGATCCAGAGCTATCTAACACAAAGATGGTTCACGGTGAAGATTGGTACATGCCATTCAACAAGACGTCAGCTGGAAGCAGGCGTGCCCCAGGGGTCAGCCTTAGCCCCCCTGCTCTACAACATCTATACTTACGATGTGCCGAAGACAGCTGACACAATGCTGGCCCTATATGCAGACGACACTGCTATAGCCGCCAAGCATAGACGACCCGAGATCATCCGTAGGAGACTACAGGGTGAACTGGACCAAATTCAGGACTGGTGCGTGAAATGGAAAATCCGCATCAACGTCCAGAAGACGCAGGCAATCTTCATTCAACGAAGAAGGATTGCAAGACCTCTCGAAGCATCCATCTTCGATGAAGATATCCAGTGGAGCGACAATGTCAAATATCTGGGGATCGTTTTTGACAAGTCCCTCACCTGGAAAGCGCACATAGAAGCTGTCATCGCAAAAACCAAGCAGCCATGGCTCAACTCTATCCATTACTGGGTAGACACAGCCAGATGCCGCTAGCGACCAAGCTACGGCTGATCAAGGCCATCGCCAGACCTCAGCTCGCTTACGCCTCCGCGGTCTGGGGGTACGCTGCCCCCAGCTACCGCAAGCGACTTGCTGCTCTAGAGATGAAGCTACTCCGGATCGCCACCAATGCACCTTCCTACGTAAGGAACTCAACCTTGCGTAGAGACCTGCATTGGGATACCATCCACGAGTACATGAGGAAAAAAGCGGAGAAGACCTTCGAGAAAGCTCAGGACCACCCGAACGAGCAGCTACGATTCCTCATGGACTACGATCCGGACGAGAGGCCTCGCAACCGCAGAACCAGGTACCCCAGACCAAGGTCCCAGTTGGCACCCGCTAACTGGAACCTTGACTAGGAGACTAGGAGAATTGCGGCTGCTCCCCCCCCCCCCCCCCACGGCGTGGATGCAGAGGACCAGGAACCACCGGGACCAGGACCAACCAGGACCCCCACGACCAGGACCCACCAGGACCAGGACCCTTCAGGACCAGGACCAGGAACAACATATGGTAAGATGACTTGAAACTCTGATTTTCGAAAACAAGAGTTTCAAGAGAACTAGCAGACCCTCTATAGATGATCGCTTAACGACATCGATAGAATGTGCGAGGTAAGGAACCAACCCGGCGTTCCCAGAGACTGAAACACATGAGGAGACGTTGTAGCAGACCGCAGGTCACGCACACACATGGCCTACCGAGACGCTGATGAGTCGGGCCACGCGGAGGTTTAGGGTTTAGTGGGTATTAGGTGATCTCTTCAAGACCCTGGAGCCCCACACAACGTCGTAGCTCGTGCTATGGTATGGTGCGTAATGCATTCCCCCCTCGTTAAAAAAAAAAAAAAAAAAAAAAAAAAAAAAAAAAAAAAAACGTACCGTCAGTTGGCAACAGCCCGTTCGCTTTAACAGTTCGACGTGCGAGAGAATCTTGAAAAATGACTGGACGCGGTAAAGGTGGTAAAGGATTGGGAAAAGGAGGAGCGAAAAGGCATCGTAAAGTTTTGAGGGATAACATCCAGGGAATTACGAAACCGCCATAAGAAGATTGGCGCGACGTGGAGGAGTAAAACGTATATCCGGATTGATTTACGAAGAAAACTCGAGGAGTGCTCAAAGTCTTTTT
>CAVLJG010003179.1:10750-30500 GCA_963669975.1 Acanthoscelides obtectus | reverse complement strand
GGTGTTCTTCTTATCGAAATTCCCTAATTTAGTAATGTTTACATGGTGGTCTATCCATGGCGGAACTTCACAAGGACCCAATGTGTACACATCTGGAAATGAAATTTGAAGTTTATTCCTAGTTTCTCTGATTCTTACGCCAGTGGGTCTGGTGATTGTGGGCCTTGAGTTGTATACATTATCTCGTTGTAAAAACATCATTGCGTAGTTGGGGTGCTGCGGCTGACTATATACGTTGATCCCATAGTTGAGAAGGATTTGCTGGCGATGCAATTCTATCGGAGGAATATTGGCTTCGATACAAAGTGAGCGGTAGGGGCTTGTGCGATAGGCCCCAGTTGCTAACCTCAAAGCTGTGCATTGTATTGTGTCCAAAGCTTTCAAGTGTGATGGTCGTGCAGCACCATACACGACACTTCCATAGTCTATTTTGGATAGTATTACTGACTTGTAGTACGTTAACAAGATTTCCTTGTCGGCGCCCCAGTTGATGTTTGACATAAAACGAAGTGGGTTTATGGCTTTTTGACATCTTGCGACTAAATCCTGCATGTGTTCTTTCCAGTAGAGTTTTTTATCGAATATGAGTCCTAATACCTTTATTTTATCACAAAACTGAAGCTGGCGTCCATTCATTACAATTTGTGGATGGTCGTGCGTTCTCCTAAGTCTGCAAAAATGCACACATCGAGTTTTTGTCTCAGAAAAACGGTAGCCTATGCTACTTGCTTTTTCGACAATTGCGTTTACTGCTTGTTGCAGTTTATCTTGGATGTCATCGATCGAGTTGGATGAGTAATAAATGGCAATGTCGTCAACATACATGATTTGGCCAATGCTGGGATTTAGGTCATTAAATATCTCATTTATTGCTATGTTAAAAAGGAGAACACTCAACGTAGATCCTTGGGTATTCCGCTTTCCAGGACGTGACTGTTTGATAGAGAATTACCATGTCTTACTGCGAATCTCCGTTCTTCTAGAAAGCTTTTGATAAAATCCATCATTTTACCGTGTATTCCCCATTTCTTTAGCGCTTTAAGTACACTAAACCTGCACGTTCGATCGAAAGCTTTCTCTAAGTCAAAGAATACGCCAACTATATGAAGTCTGTTCGCAAATGTATTCTGTATGGCATGCTCAAGGTTCACCAACATGTCAATTGCAGATCTATGATTCCTAACCCTGTTTGGTATTTTGTTAATAGACCCTGAGATTCAAGATACCAGGATAGTCGTAAAGATATTATTTTCTCTAGGTGTTTTCCCATGCAACAAGTGAGGGATATTGGCCTATGGTCGCTCGGTAAAAGTTGGTTCTTACTTTGCTTAGCTATTGGAATGATTACTGCCTCTTTCCAAGCCGCAGGATAATATCCGGAATGCCAGATTCTGTTGTAGAGTTCCAGCAGGAGTATTTTGTGTGTAGAGGAGAGGTTCTTGATAAACTCATAAGGAATGTTGTCTCTGCCAGGTGAAGATTTGTTGGTACTATTTAAAGCATGTTCAAATTCTTGCATTGAAATTTGTAGATTGTAGGGTTGTTCTTCTTGCACTGTGTCCGGAATGGGTTCCAGGAATTCTGTCTCCCTTTGTTCAAGGAACCCCACAGGGTAAGCGTGTGAAGAGCTTACGTTTTCATAATACATGGCAAATGCTTCTGCTATTTGTTGAGGATCAGTAATAGTGTTTCCATCAACACATAGGGCTTCTGTCGGGGACTGATGCTTCTTTCCTGATATAGCTTTCAATTTGTTCCAAATGTCTGAAATCGGAGTGTTGCGGTCAAGAGATGAAACGTAACTTTGTAGCGATTTACGTCTTGCCTTTAGTATGACTTGTTTAGCTTTAGCACGAAGTTTCTTGAATTCTATCAGGTTTTGGTAAGTGAGATCACGTTTAAATCTGTTGAAGGCAGCTTTCTTATCCCTTATTGCCTGGGCTACCTCTTCATTCCACCACGGCACGGACTTCGTACAAGAATAGCCTGACGACTGCGGGACTGACAGTTGTGCCGACTTCAGAATTCCTTCAGATATTTTAGATACAGAAGCATCAATGTTGTCAGTTAAATGTGTAGGAAGATGATAATGGGCTGTATTTCTGTAAATTTCCCAGTCAGCCTTTTCTGCTATCCAACGCTTTGGTCTTGTAGACACCCTGAGTTTACCTGGGAATTCAATTTGAACCGGAAAATGGTCGGATGATTGTATATCCTGCAAGCACTTCCACTGGAATAGGTTTGCGATGGTAGGGGAACAGATAGAAAGATCTATGGCTGAAAAGTTCATGGATCTCGAATTTATGTAGGTGTTGGCTCCGGTGTTTAAGAGAACTAGGTCATAATTGTCAATAACAGTTGCCACCACTCTTCCCCTTGAGCAAGTAGTTTCTGAACCCCACATTGAGTTATGAGCGTTAAAGTCACCACTAACATAAATGGTGTGGGTAGCTGACTAACGAGCGCTTCAAGTTCTTGTTGAGACCAGTTTCTGTCTGGGAGGTATAAGTTGCATATGGTGAGTCTAACAGGGTAGTATATCGTCACCGCAACTGCTTGCAAGCTGGTGTTGAGTCTAATATCTACTGTGGGTATTGAATTTCTGATGACAGTTATGGACACCGCCATGTGCTCTGCCTATCAGATACAGCATCTTTTCTAAACGTCTTGTATCCTCTAAAGGAGAAATTCTCTGATGGCCTAAGATGCGACTCTTGTAAGGTAAGGCAAAAGGGGCCATACTCGTTATTATTGTTTTTAGTTCAGAGTATTTTGACTTGAGTCCATTGACATTCCACTGGATAATATTTTCTGGTGTTTCCATTGTAAGGTGTTAAGGGTAAGGATATAAGTGTAGAAGGTTATGGCAATTGTTAAATAGACTTATTCAGCAGTTGCTTTTTGATTTGCCCTTGGGCCGACCCCTTTTTCTGCCAGTGCTGCTTGTATCGTTCTGTGACCCTTCTTCTTCAGAAGTGCTAGCTATTTGGTCTCTCTGTCGTTTGCGTTGCTCGGACATTGTTGAGATATTTGTTGAGACGGAGTCTGATCGATACCTTGTATCTGACAACCTTATCGGAATCTTGAAAACATTTTGAGGGGGAAGAAGCTTACTGAGTGACTCTCTAACAGATTTCATAATGTAAGGGATCAATGCTTCTACTTCCGAAGCTGTATATTCTGGTGAGATTTTTGAAGTTGCAGGTGTTGATGTTGCCGCTGCAGCATAGGAGAAGTTAGGTTTTGGCGTCTGGGTTTTCACTTTTTTCTTGCTTCAGTGTATGATATTTTTTCAATAACTTTGACTCTCTGGATAGCTGCTTCTGTCTTGTATATTGGACATCCCTTATATACTGCTGAGTGTGGTCCATTGCAATTAACACAGTTCTTAGGGTCCGTACAAGACGTTCCTTCATGTGGAGGTTTCCCACAAACGCATAATTGTTCGTTGTCACATCTGTCAGCAACGTGGGCCAATCTTTTGGCATTTGAAGCATCTGGTTGGTGGTGTATATACGGTCTGATACTAAGTTTGTAGTACGCAACACAAATATTGTTTGGAAGCGTGGGAGTATTAAAAGTTAGTACGTGCGAAGGTGTGTCAGTTAAAACACCACTTTTTCTAGATTTCAATCTTCTCACATCTATGACTCCAGCTGTTTTTAGTTCTTCCTTTAATTTCATCTAGTGTACAATTCATAAGATCTCTGCAGTAGATCACACCTTTAGACTTATTCAAACTTATATGCGGGGGTAACTATTACATCCATATCAGTAAATCTTTTTACAGCTAACAATCTTTTTGTCTGTGCATTACTAGACGTTTGAACAAGTAGACCTTCTTTTATCTTCTTTACAGATCGGATTTCTCCAACTATCCGTATAGCGTTTTCGAAATCACAATGGACTCACTTTGTCAAAACCTTCAGGAGACGTTTCTCCTGTCCTTTAACAAGCAGGAACCGGGGCATTAATTCCACCGTCTCGTTGCCAGTGGCAGTGCCCGTTTGTGGAGGGCGGGCGCCTCCGTTTGTTTGTTATAAGACATATCCATATTTGTCCCACGATAATGGGAAGAAACAATGGTCACCTGCAGCAGTGCTCCCATACTACAGGAAGGCTAAGTACAGCCAGTGTTGCCAGGCACCTGGAGGGCACCGTTCGAGACTCGCTACGTGCAGCCATTCACCCCTAGGCACGGTCGCCTTACACCGTAGGTTCCGGATTTCGCAGGTTGTCTCCTGTTCTGGAAGGGGTAAGATAAAAGGGAAAAGAAGGATGAGGGATAGGAAAGAGGGGGGTAAAGTCCAGGGTTTGGTAGAATGAGCAAGACTACCAAATCCCGAAACTCCCTGACTGGGGCCGTGGGGGCGACGCTCCCCATGTATCTTCCCTTGAAAGTGGATCAACGATCCAGCTTCAAAAGTAGATACCCCTGCTATTATTATTGTTATTATAATTATTTTGTATATTATTATTATTATAATATTATTATTATTATTTTATTATTATTATTATTATTATATATTATTATTATTATGATTATATTAATATTATTATAACTATTATTATAATTATTTATTCTTATTATTATTATAATGATAATATTATTATTAATTATAATTATTATTATAACTATTATATTATTATTAATAACTATTATTATTATTATTATATTTGATTATAATTATTATTATTATTATTATGATTGTTATTATTATTCAATTATCATTATTAACTATTATTATAATTATTATTATTTTATTATTATTATTATTAGTATTATTATTATTATTATTTATTATTATTATTAATATTATTATTATTATTATTATGATTATTATTATTATTATTATTATTATAATTATAATTATCATTATAACTATTATTATTATAATTATTATTATTATATAATTATAATTATTATTATTGTTATTATTGTTATTATTATAATATTATAAATATTATTATTATTATTATTATAATTATAATTATAATTTATTATGATTATTATTTAATTCTGTATTTCACTCCTAGAGGAAGGGATGAGCTTGACCGGAACTCTGCCTGAGTTCTAAGGTCTTTAGTCGGAAAGGGTTTTCCGCAAAATGTGGGCTGTTCCTAGCAGTGCTATCTTTTGAACTTGTGTTGCAAAGACATCTCCGGGGAGTTCTTTTATGTTGTTCTTGAATGACATAGTGGCAGTCCCCAAAGCTCCGATGATCACGGGTACCGTTCTTGTCTTTGTCTTCCACATGCGCGATATTTCGATTTCGAGGTCTTTGTATTTTCTGGCCTTTTCCGCTTCTTTGGTGCTGACGTTGTTGTCGTCTGGTACAGATACCTCAATTAGCAGACATGTGTTCTGTGTTTTATTATGGTAAATAATATCAGGTCGGTTGGCGGAAATCGTACGGTCGGTAATGACTCCTTTGTCGTACATAATTAATGCTTCGTCTGTCTCTACTGCTGCTTCAGGAGAATGATCATACCAGTTGTTGCTAACTGGTACTTGGTGCTGCTTGAGGATAGCCCAGTGTATGTATTTAGCGACGTTGTTGTGCCTTTCGGTGTCTTTGTTGGTGCCAGTGTTGAGCAGCCTGAAATAATGTGGCTTATATGTTCCTCACATTGATGGCATATTCTGCATTTGCTGTCGACATTCTGTTTCAGGACCATTCTTCTATGGTAGCGCGTGTTATTATAATTATTATTATAACTATTATTATTATAATTTTAATTATTATTATTATTATTATTATTATTATTATTATTATTATTATTTATAACTATTATTATTATAATTATTATTTTTTTTTTTTTTTTTTTATAATCCCACGGCGTCGACTGCTGAGGTCATTTGCCGTATCCCTCCTCCCATATAGGTCATTAATTCTCACCCAGAAAAGAAGCACCCAGATCTAGGTGCTTCTTTTCGTTTCAGGGAAAGTCTCAATAGCATATTTGATTTATTTGTGTACGTAATATGTATGTTCCTTTCCATCTTTCAGATATTCCTCAGCAGCTGTTTTGTACATTCGTGTACACACATTCGTATTCAGGCAAGATACACAGGTAAGTAAGTACTTTCCTACAACATGTAGTATAGATACTGATCCATATTTGTTTTGTTCCAGGGCATCCCGGATCATAGGTTTCCTATGTGTTGGGTCAATTCGTTATAAAATAAGGTTCGTTCTTCACTTGGAATTACAATTTTCAAATTTTTTTAAATATATTTATATCTTTCAGGTAATCTAAGACTCGCAGGATGTGGGCCTCATCTTTGAAGCACTCGGGTATTGTGTTTGGTATACGATAGCGTTGGCGAGCCTGATAATAGGAAGGACATTCGAGCAGAACGTGTTCTATGGATAGTTGGTTGTTGCATGTTCTGCATCGAGGCGGGGGATTCGCTACGATAAGATGGAGGTGTGTGAGATTTGTATGTCCTATTCGCAAACGCGTTAGGACAACTTGTTCCCGTCTTGATAACGAGGAGGGTAAGTACCACTTGTTGATGTGTTGTTTGTATACTTTCAATTTATCATTTCCTTGGCTCCAGGTGCGTTGCCATTCATCCAGTATTTATTTTTCAGGTGTGCTTTGAGATCACTTGGGTGGACAGTGCGGTCTTCTAGTGAAGCTGCCACCTGGGGATTCCGCGCCATTTGGTCCGCAAGTTCGTTGCCACGAATTCCCACGTGTCCTGGTGTCCATACGAAGATGATGTCCTTTCTCCTTAGTTTGAGACCGTGATGTAAGTCTAGCACCATTTGGATCATAGGATCAGTACTGTAGGGTTTTTGAATTGCTTCTAAAGAGCTCTTGGAATCAGAGCATACAAGGTAGGTACCATCTTCTTTATTTTCTATGTACTGCAACGCTTTTATGATTGCGTAAAGTTCTGCATGATAAACGGATGACATCGGGTTTAGGGAGAAGCTTCGGCCATTTTCACCGTCTGTAAATGCACTTCCTACACTATTTTGAGTTTTCGAGCCATCTGTATAGATAGCGGAGTGGTAGTCGTAGGTATTAATTACGTTTAGGAAGGATTGGACAAAGACAGAAGGGTTAGTTTCGCTTTTCTTATTTGAGGAGCATTCAAGAAGTACTTTTGGTTGGGAAATACACCAGGGTGGTGTTCTGGGAAGCCAATAGGGTATACATTTGGAAGGGAATACCCAAGGGTCCTGAGTTGTTCTTGTATTCTTACTCCAATTGGCCTAGTAATAGTTGGTCGATTATGATAAAGCGAGTTTACTTCGTCATTGAAGATAATGCGGTGATTCAGGTGATTTGGTTGTGCCCACACATGGATTGCATAATTTAGTGTTGAAACTTGTATTTTGTATGATAAAGGAGGAATACCAGCATCGCAATATATAGATGTTACGGGGCTTGTCCTGAAAGCTCCTATGCATAGTCGGATTCCCTGGTTATGGACCTTTTCTAAGATTCTGATGTGTGACTTCCTTGCTGCGGCGAACAAAGACATTCCGTATTCCATTTTAGATAGAACCAATGTTTTGTAGAGGGTTAAAAGTACTTCTCTGTCTGCTCCCCATGATATATTCGATAAGCATCTTATAATATTTGTGGCTCTTTTGCATCTGGTAGCTAGGTCCTGTATGTGTTCCTTCCAGTATAGTTTTTTGTCGAAAATTAGCCCAAGTATTCTAATACTATCGCAGTATCGTATTGGGGTCTCTTTCAGTGTCAATATCGGATCGTCGTGTGACCTTCGTAGTCGACAAAAGTGGATACAAGCTGTTTTAGAGGTGGAAAATTTAAAGCCCATGTTTTCAGCAGAGGTAGCAATCTGGTCAATAGCCCTTTGAAGTGTGTCTTTCAAGTGTTCTAGATCGACGGACGAATAGAATATGGTCATATCGTCTACGTATAGGCAACTGCCAACTTCGGGGTCTACTACTTCCAACAAGCGGTTAATTGCTACTAAGAATAAAGTAACGCTCAGGGTTGAACCCTGAGGTATTCCATTCTCTTGTGTTCGGCTGGTTGAAAAAATATTTCCAGCCCGAACCCTGAAATAACGGTCCTGCATGAAATTATGGATAAATTTTATTAATTCCCCACGTAGGCCCCAATGGTACAGCGTGTCAATGATTCCACGCCTCCACGTAGTGTCGTAGGCCTTTTCAATATCGAAGCATACGGCAATCAGGTGCTTACGTTCGGCAAATGCAAGTTGGACAGCCGTATCTAAGTAGACCAATTGGTCAATGGTAGATCTATATTTGCGAAACCCAGATTGGTGGTTGGAAATCTTGTTATTAACCTCCAGCCACCACACAAGCCTTTTATTTATCATTTTCTCAAATAATTTACTAATACAGCTAGTAAGAGAGATCGGTCGGTAGTTGTTTGCATACTTGGGATCTTTACCTACTTTGTGAATAGCGATTACAATTGCTTCCCTCCATTGGGTTGGTAGTGCCCCCTCGGACCAAATCTTATTGTATAGTAGCAGTAACCCATTTTTTTCTGTTTCAGGTAAGTTTCGAAGCATTTCGTAGTTAACCGAATCTGGGCCAGGCGCTGAATTACGTAATTCTTCCAGCGCGTCCGTCATTTCGGTGGATGAGAAAGGTAAATTGTAGTCTGATTTTACTGATTCTTGAAAATTCAATTCTACAGCTTCAACTGTTGTTTTCGTTTCTATGAAGTGTGGTTCATAATTTTGCGTGCTACTGGATTCCTGGAAGTGGGATGCTAGAGCATTGGGTATATCGATAGGATCTGTGACTTCGGTATTATTTACAATTAGTATATTTGGAGGGTTTTGGTAATGTTTGCCTGCAATGGATCTAATTTTACTCCATATTTCATTTGAGGGTGTGTCTTTCGTATACCAGAAACGTATTGCTCCCAAGATGATTTTTTATTATTTAAAATTAACCTGCGTGCTTTGGCTCTTTGTTTCTTAAAAGCTACCATATTTTCCATAGTTGGGTTTCTTCTAAAAATCCTCAGTAACTCTTTTTTCTCTTCGAGAGCCTGGTATAGCTCATTGCTCCACCATGGCACAGTGCGTCTTCTATTAGAGTTTTGTCTCTTAGGGATACTAGCAATGGCTGCGTTGACGATGGATTCTGTTACTGACCTTGTTGACTCATCAACGTCATTGTTGATTTCGAAAGGAACAATTTTACTCCGGTATAAGTTCCAGTTCGCCTTGTTCATTTGCCAGGTGGGGTGAATGGAGCTTGAGCTTTGAGAAGATCACCTGCTATCTTGATGCATATAGGTAGGTGGTCGGAGTGTAAGTGGTCCTCGAGAATGTTCCATGTCAGCAAGTGTGCGATATTTGAGCTACACAAAGATAAATCAATGCAAGAGAAGTTTTGGGATCGAGCGTTGAAGAAGGTTCCTTCTCCTGTATTTAGAAGAACGAGCCCTAACTCGTTTATGATCTCTTCTATTCTCTGCCCTCGAGGGTCTAAGGATTGTGATCCCCACAAGGGGTTATGCGCATTGAAATCGCCAACTACAACAAAAGGAGAGGGCAGTTGCATAAATATCTATCATTTGGTTATAGCTCCAATTTCCATCTGGTAAATAGATATTACAGATTGTAATTTTATTTGGCACCATTGTACGAACTGCAACTGCCTGGAGTGGGGTATTTAAAGGTATTTCTCTAGGGTGTAATTCTTTTTTCATGAAGGTAGCTACTCCACCTCTCGAACGATGTGTTGGGATGACATCTTTCCGGAATCAGTCAAAGCCTCGCAGGTTGAAATTACGTTCAGGAGCGAAATGTGTCTCCTGGACACAAATACAGGTAGGTGCCTTTTCTGTGATTATCATTTTAAGTTCTGGATAACGATTTATACATCCATTCATGTTCCACTGTATTAAAGTGGTCATTGTAAGTAATTTTAATAAAAGGTTTTACACAGAATTACCCACAGACTTTATACACTAGTAATAAATTAGTATAAAATAAAATTTAGGAAAAAAAAAGTATATACGTGCACAGGTAAATAAATATTATAAATAGAGTTTAATATACAATTATCACAGAATTCTTATCACTTATGGAGATCTTCTACATTTTGTTCGTCTGGACCCTTGGGCGAGCTAGGGTCCACCAAGCTCTCCCGGGAGTCCTCCCTCGACCTGGTATTTCTTGGCTTGCCTTTCGGCCAGCCTCGTTTCTTCTTTTTGCTCTCAGCACCAGCGCTCGCGAGTGAGCTGTCGGAATCAGGATCGTTTCTTTATAGTTGACGAAATCTCTTTTCCTTTTTTCGCTAAAAGTTGTGGATGTATCTGAAACCGCTGATACATCCATCTCTTTATTTCGTGTTAAGTGTGCTGGGACTAGGGGTCGTCTGAAGATTACCGGCGTTGTATTTGGTGGCTGAAGTTCTTAAACTGTTCCTCAATAACTTTCTTGATTAGGGGAACTATCTCATCCATAACAGTTTTTGTGGATTCAGCTTGTTTTAGCAGCTACTTGTGCATATGAAACCCTTGGCGTCTGATCATCACTTTTCGCTTGGCTTCCGCGTAACTCAAAGATTCTAGAGTTTTTGTTCTTTGGATTAGCATTTTCTTCCTTGAATTTAGCGCAATTTCTATACCGGGATGAGTGTTCTGAGCCGCAATTAACACATATCTTGGGCTCTGGGCATGGTCCGGTGTGAGGGGCTATACCGCAAACACAAATTTCATCATTCGGACATGATGTCGATAAGTGCCCATATCGCTGGCACTTAAAAACACTGCATGGGGTTCGGCACATATGGGCGGACTTCTAGTGCGTAAAAGGCTGCTTTAATTTTCCGTGGTACTTGGGATCTATTGAATGTTAATATTAGGCTTGACGTCTCAATAAATTTGTCGTCTTTCCTTTTATATATCCGTTTCACGTCGACGACTCCTTCATTTTCAAGTTCCGTTAAGATTTCTTGGATGGAGCAGTTTAATAAATCTGAACATGTGATCACACCTTTGCAAAAGTTAACGTTCTGTGTGGTTTAACTCTAACAATATGTGGTCCAAGTCGTTCCATTTTCATCAGTCGCTTCGCCTGTGGGTCGGTTGCCGCTTCTAAAATCAATCCTTCTTTCGATTTCTTTATATTTTTTAAATTTCCTACGACTCCTTGCAATTGCTTTGCAATGAGGAAGGGGCTCACTTTACTGAAGTTTTCCCCATCCAACCTTTCCATTACTAGGAACCGAGGGACATGTCCCGCCTTTCCCAGTTAAACGGATCCTCTCTCCTTGCGGTTTCTCTCCAAGGGGCAGATTCACCTGCTCTTACCGCGTCACATGTTAAGTTGCCCCCCCCAGAATCCGTGGGGCTTTTTATACTACAGGATTCTGAGCTCTCCTGAACTCTACCTGCCTGGGGTACCACTCCTTGTGCGTTGCTTAACATGACCATAATTCCCCTGTGTCGTAGGGGATACACGCCTCTTTAACGTGGAAGACACGGGGCCGTTTAGGGACACACTTATGTAGTGCCATCCATCCCCTCAGCACGGCAACACCTTGGGATTACCGGGCGTAGTGGGGGGCAAGGAGAGAAGGTATGGAAATGACAAGGATGGGTTATGGGTCTACTCGAGCCGGACGTGGGGCTGAGAAAAAGGCCGAGGAGTCGGCATATGTCGCCCCTCCACCAGTCCCCACGCCGACCCGAGTGTAAAAAGGATGAAGGTAGTGGACAGATGGTCGGGCGCCGGCTGTACGGTCTTCGACACTACCGTAGCAACAGGACACCACCAGGCGCAGCGACGCTACGAAGGTGGTAATCCTACGGCATGTTCAGCAACAATCCTGCTAGGTAACGCACAGGAATGCTACAGGAAGACACCGATAGTTGGCCGGACGGCCATTATTATATTATTATTATTATTATTATTATTATGATTGTTATAATTATTATTATCATTATTATAATTATTATTATTATAATTATTATAATTATTATTATTATTATTATAATTAGATTATTATTATTATTTATTGATTATTATTTCCGTTTTCTGTTAGCTATTCTCTGCTACTGCAGGTGGTATCCTCAAAACGCGGCATTATACTGCAAGCGTCTGAGTGTGACTATTGGTTTCTCTTTGTCTATGTGGCTACATTCAGGACTTGCGTGCTATATGACAACTACCTAAGATAGCAGCTTTCTGAAGTGAGAGGTTATAGTTTCTGCGGCAGATTAGTTTCTCAATATATTTATGTAGACTCTTAGGTATTTCTCTGTGGCTCCGATCACTATTGGGATGACTTCAACTTTTTCTTGATTCCACAGTGTTTTTACTTCTGCAGCTATGGTAAGTACTTGCGAACCTTTTCTGTCTGCTTGTCAGCTATGTTATGTGGGGCATGCACACTAATGTCAATTATGCAGGTAACTTGCTTCATTTTATCTTGAACTACGATATCTGGTTTGTTGATTCCATGGTGTGATCTGTTTTGAATTGTTCTATTCCAGTATATTTTATGGCTGTTAGTTTCTATAACTGGAGTCGGCTGGTACTTGTAATATGGGGTGCGGTCAGTTAGTATATTCGCAGCATAACAATTTCTTGGTGAACTATTTTAGCCACGTTGTCGTGGCGCTTCAGATACTCAGTGGAAGCTAGGGGAGTGCAGCTCGTCAGGATATGCTCTATTGTTTCCGACTTGTTATGGCATATGCGACATCTATCTTCAATGCCTTCTTCTTTCATGATGTATTTTCTATAGTTTAGGTTGGTATCACCTGATCTTGAATGCCAATCATGAAACCTTCAGTTTCCGAAAATAGCTCCCCACTCTTCAGCCATCCATGTGACGCTTCTGCATCAATGTGATCTGAGCTTGAGCATGGCTGGATGTCTTCCATGAAGCTGTTTGGACTTCCATTGATGATACCATTTTCGTCGGTGGTCACATGGGTTTAGAGGTTCATACTGTTCATCCGACAGGTTCAGTGGTGTGAACTTGTAGTCAGCTGAAGCTATATTTCTGTGATATGCAGATGTTTCGCCCTTTCTATAAAAGAATCTCCTAAGGTTTTCTATATTCCGCAGGTTAGCTGCTTTAAGGTCAATCACGCCTCGTCCCCCTTTGGATCTTGGCAAGTAGAATCTTTCGATCGAACTCTTGGGATGTCTTGCTCTATGATTTGTAAATAAGACTCTTAGTTTCTGTTTAGCTGCTCTAAGTCAGAGTCTGTCCACTTGATTATTCCGAAGCTATATGTTATCGTCGGAATAGCATATGTGTTAATGGCCCTTACTTTGTGTATTGCGGACAGATGAGTCTTAAGTATTGATTTGACCCTACTCGTTAATCTTTGCTTTAGAGCTTCTTTCATATCTTTGTGTTTGATACCCCTTGCTTGATCTAGTCCCAAATATGTATAGCTCTCTTTCTAGACATGCTTCTTATTGTCTGACCCTGCTCCAACATAAACCCTGGGTGATCTTCCCATTATCCCTTTTCTAATAGCCCCAATCTTACACTTGTCCAGGCCAAACTCCATTCTTGTGTCAGCAACTGTATTTCTTTATGGTTTTAAGCAACCTGTCCAGTCCATCCTTAGTGGCGGATATTAGTTTGATGTCATCCATGTAAGCTAGATGGCTTATTTGTAGGCTGTTCTGAAGCTTATAACCTTCGTTCTTCTTGTGCAGCATTCTAGATAGAGGTGCTAATACAATACAGTACCATAAAGCACTTAGTGCATCTCCCTGGAAGATACCTCTTTTAATGCTGATGGCACCGATGTTGATATTTTCTTCTTTATGGGTTATTACAAGATTAGTTTTCCATTGAGGCATAAGGTTTGCAGCAATCTCACTATACTAGGGCTGATTTTATATATTTGGAGCATTTCAATTAATAGAGAGTGAGGAACACTGTCAAAGGCCTTTTTATAGTCAATGTATGCAACATACAGATCTTTCTTACAGCCCTTTGCTTCCTCCGTGATGATTGTATCTATTGTAAGTTGCTCTTTGCAGCCACGACTTCCCTTTTTGCAGCCTTTCTGTTCTTCTGGGAGCAGATGATGCCTTTCAAGGTGCTGGTAAATTTGATCGCATAAAATTGAAGTAATTATTTTATATATGGTTGGAAGACACGTAATTGGCCTGTATTTTGATGGGTCGCTCACAGAAGGGAATGTTTTAGGAAGCAAGTAGGTGTTCCCGTTGTCAGAAATGCTGTGACTGGATTCTGGATCTTGCACGAGGCTTGTGCAAATCATCGCTAACGTTTTCGTGTGTGCAAGTGAACTTTTTGAGCCAATAGTTATGGATGCCATCAGGTCCAGGCGCCTTCAGTTCTGTGTGTTGTTTATAGATCTTTTAACATCCTCCACAGTTATGACGTTGTAGTGCATCATGGGTATTTTTTCGGTTTTCCTCTTTTCGTCGGCGAGCCAACTTGTTTTATTATTATGAGTCTTAGGGTTCTCCCATAGGTCAGCCCAATATGTTAATGCATCTCTAGCTTCTGGAGTGTTACCCGTAGTACTTACATCTTCGTTTTCCAGTGAGCGATAGAACCTCTTTTGATTCGTTCGAAATATGCTATTTTGTAGTTTTCTTTGATGCGACTCTTTATATCGCTTTAGGCGATTTGCGTATACAGACAACCGTTGTTGGAGCTTATCGAGGATCTGTATCGGATTTTGATTATCCTCATCATGATGTCCTCTGGGTTATTGTTGTGACTTTATTCGCAACCGGTTGGACGGGGCAATCTGACTTGATGTACTGGAACAAGGGGCCTATAGCTGCTCGTAGATCTTTTATTTTCCCTTCGATCCTCATCTGCCATCTGGGTGTTTGTTCAGTATGTTGTATGATTGCTTTATCTTTTGATGGTGCAGTTCAATCACAGTATAAGCGCCGGCATAGATTAGGTCATGATAATCAGTTATACCGGTTATGTCACACACTTGGTCGTCATGAGATGATTTACTCTATTCAAGATATGAACAGTATTCTTATTTGTTCTCAACCGAGGCAGTCTTGGTCTCAGAAAAGGATCTATGCCTTTGACAGTATTAAATTCCTTTCAAAACATGTTTTCTCTTCAGTTTCTATCTGCCTTATATTTGTGCTTCACTGCTGGTATTTGCTGTATCCTCTAGCTCGCGTGATGTTCAGCCTGTCCTATTCCGAGTTCCATCTCCACTTCTCTCGTATCCGGTTCACTTTATCTATCGATATCCTGTTCGTCGTAAAGAGATGTCGTCGTGGTCCAATATGTTCTGACGTGTTTTACTTGCTAGATCAGGAAACCTTCCAATCATGGTTTGGTAGAGTTCGACGCTATAGGGTCCTTTGATGTTCCATTTGGTGATTTTGAGGTAGGTACGGTAGAGGTATTCATTCATTTCATCACTCCATTTCATCCGTTTCCTACGACTATTATCCTCTTGAGTGGGACGAGCAATTTGCTCGGCAAACACCTTCAGAGCTTCGATGTAATCGTTGTTCATTTCCATCGCCTGTGTGGTGGTAGGTCCAATCCTCGGGTCAGTGCCACCTACTTCACTGGATCCCAAGACAGGCATAGCCTCCTGACGCGCTCCGAACAGAGTCAGCCTTATTCTCTGCCACGCACAAAACTGTATTCCTTCTCGGTCTTTACAGCGTTTGAATCACGTTCTACTACGGGTGCTAACCCATAGAGCGGTAATGCTAGTTTTTGTCCACCCCAGGTATTTAATTTCCCCGTACCCTCCATATCTGGAGAGAGTTTCCCAATTCGCACAGGGAGGCGGCCCGATGGGAACTAGCAACTCCACGCGGGTTATTATTATTATTATTATTATTATGATTATTATTATTATAATTAATATTATTATATAACTATATTATTATATTATAATTATTATTATTATTATGATTATTATTATTATTATATTATTATATTATTATTATGATTATTATTATTATAATTATCATTATCATTATAACTATTATTATTATTATAATTATAATTATTATTATTATTATTATTATGATTGCTATAATTATTATTATCATTATTATGATTGTTATTATTATTAGTGATCAGTGATCGTGTGTAGAGCAAGAAGACAGACTCTATAAACTTTATCTAGTTTGTGACTTCAAACATATATCTCTATGTATAGGTGGTCAATAAATCGTATGGTATGGTATGGTATTATTATTATTATTATAACTATTATTATAATAATTATTATTATTATAACTATTACTATTATAATTATTATTATTATTATTACTATTATTATTATTATAATTATTATTATTATTATTATAACTATTATTATTATTAATTATTATTTTATTAGATTGTGATAATTATTATTATCATTATTATGATTATTATTATTATAATTATAACAATTATTATTATTATTATTATTATGATTATTATTATATTATTATTATAATTATTATTATAATTATAATTATATTATCATTATGATTATTATTATTATTATAATTATTATTGTTATTATTATTATTATTGTTATTATAATAATAATTTTATATAATTATTATTATTATAACTATTATTATTATTATAATTATTATTATTATGATTATTGTTATTATTAGTATTTATTATTATTATAATTATTATTATTGTTATTATTATTATTATTATTATGATTATTATTATTATAACTATCATTATTATTATTATAATTATAATTATAATATTATTATAATCATTATTATGATTGTTATTATTATTATTATTATTATAACTATTATTATTAATATAACTATTATTTTATTATTATAATTATTATTATTATTATTATGATTATTATTATAACTATTATTATTTTATTATAATATTATTATTATTATTATTATTATAATTATTATTATCATTATTATGATTATTATTATTATAATTATACCAATTATATTATTATTATTATTATTATTATAAATAATTATTATTATTATCATTTGATTATTATTATTATTTATTATATTATTATTATTACTATTATTATAATTATAAGTATTATTATTGTTATTATTATTATTATTATTTGATTATTATTATTATAACTATTCATTATTATATAATAATAATAATAATTATTATTATTATTATAACTATTATTATATTTTATTATCATAATTAATATTATTCTTATTATTATAATTATTATAATTATTATTATGATTATTATTATTATTATAACTATTATTATTATTATTGTTATTATTATTATTATTATTATTATTATTATTATGATTATTATTATTATTATAATTATTATTATTATTGTTATGATTATATTATATTATTATAATTATTATTATTATTATTATATTATGTATATAACGTTTATAGATCTCCTTGTTTAGGAAATCCTTCATTATTTATTGATGCCTTCAATAGTTTACTGAATAGTATTTATTCTAGACATAAGAACTTATTGATACTTGGCGATTTTAATTTAGATTTCAGTAGTAATGTTGAAACAGTGACACACCTTTGTAATATTTCAAATTCATTTGGCTTACGTCAATGTATTTATGAAAATACCAGAGTTACACCTACTTCGGCGTCTTGTTTGGATAATATATTGACCAACTTGAACAATGATAATATTGAGACAGGGACAATAGATTTAAACATTTCCGACCACTTAGGAATTTTTGTGATTTTTTTATATTAAAAGATGAGATTCATTCAATCAAACCGCCCAAAAGACGCATTATTACAAAAAAAAGAATGGTTTCATTTGCCAACAGAATCCATAGTATGGCGTCCGACATGAACGTAGATTCTAACTCTGCAGATAACATGGCAAATAGTATCTACCGTTTAATATCAAATTGTGTCGATAATTGTTTTCCGTTAAAAGCTGTGGATAAGTCAGCTCACAAAGTTAAGTGGTATACGCAGACACTGAAGCAGCTAAGGAAAGATATGGTGAACGCAAAGAGCCAGTTTTCGCATAGCGGGGATGAGCGTGATTGGGAGAGGTATAAGGATATACGTAGCATATACCGTCAAAAATTGAAATTGGAAAAAAGGAACTTTTACTCTGAAATGATACACCAGGCGGAAAATAAAACTAAAGCAATCTGGAAGATAGTCGATAGCGAGAGAGGCATCAGGAAACAGAAACACACAAACGTCTCAAGTGATGAATTCAATAGTTTTTTCAGTACTATTTCTTGTAAAATTCTTGAGGGCATTGAAAAGCCTATTATTAATTACTTGTATCTCCTCAACCGTACTCCCAAGACACCGCATTCGTTCTTCATGTCTGCGATACTCCAAACAGATGTGAGATGTGCTATAGCACAACTAAAAGACTCACCCTCACTCGACTTCTATGGTATGAACAGTGCTATGTTGAAAATAGCCAGTGAGGATTTCATTGAACCTTTAACAATACTATTTAATAAGTGTGTTAATGAAGGCGTGTGGCCTGATGCTTTTAAATTGTCAAAGGTCATTCCCATTCATAAGAAAGGGAATGAAGATAATCTTGATAACTATAGGCCCATCACAATAATTCCATTAATAAGTAAATTATTCGAAATTGTAATCAAAGAAAATTAATAAAGTACTTTGAAAAGCACTCCCTCCTTTCAGCTTCCCAATTTGGTTTTCGGAAGCACTGTTCAACCATTAAAGCCATGCTTAGTTTTCTTGAGGATGCATTAGAGTGCATTGACAAGAACCACCGCTCTAGCAACTATGTGTGACTTAACCAAGGCTTTTGACTGTGTAGACGCAGTTATACTGCTTGACAAATTGGAGTACTAGGGATCCGTGGCAAGTCATCCCAGCTTTGAGATCATACTTAGTTAATAGGAGACAGATGGTTAGCCTTGATGGAGTAGAATCCCAGGTTCTACCGACTACGAACGGGGTACCCCAGGGCTCTGTCTTGGGCCCTCTATTATTTTAATCTACATCAATGACCTCCCACAAAATGTCAACAATAGCAAATGCTACCTTTTTGCAGACGACACTACTCTGCTGTCCAAAGCTACCCAACTTGACGAGGCCCACAGTCTCGACCAGGTTAAGCGGTGGTTCTCCGCAAACAAGCTCAAACTTAATGAAGCGAAAACCAGTACGCTAAGAATAACTTCCGACAAATGGAATGAGACATCATCATCCGTAAAGTTATTAGGGATCGTTGTGGATAGCCGCTTGACCTGGTCGGAGCATGTGGACCAGGTGTGTACCAAGATCTCCAGACAGATGTTTATCATGAGGCAACTGGCTCAGTGTTTGCACAGACAAACCATGAGAACTGTATACTTAAGCCTCATTCATAGTCATCTGTCGTATGGTATCATCCTCTGGGGTAATTCTGTCAAGGCCCAAAAAGCATTTACAATGCAAAAGGCTGCTATACGGATTGTAGCTGGCGTCTCCTACGATCATACGTGCCGCGGTTTGTTCAAAGAGATGCGCATACTGCCGTTAGCATGCCTGCTCATACATGAGACCCTTTTACATGTTCACGCAAACCTGAGTACTTTTTCGATAAGATCAGAGACACACAGCTATAATACAAGATACGCTAATGATATTCATTACCGCAATCTAGGATCGCCATGACACAAAACAATAAGATTAATGTGTCGCTTTACAATAACTTTGTTAGATATCATAAGCGGTCCAATATTGAGAAGATGTCTAACAAACAGTTTCTCTAGGTTCGTCAAAAACTATTTGTTAAAAAACAGTTTCTATACTGTAAGTGAATATTTAAGTGC
>CAVLJG010003179.1:0-10250 GCA_963669975.1 Acanthoscelides obtectus | reverse complement strand
TGTTATGTAACGATGATTTTGCATCATACCTACCTTAGCTTAGTATTGTCATCTTGAACT
Organism: Acanthoscelides obtectus; assembly: GCA_963669975.1. Lineage (NCBI taxonomy): Eukaryota > Metazoa > Arthropoda > Insecta > Coleoptera > Chrysomelidae > Acanthoscelides > Acanthoscelides obtectus. The sequence goes on along the minus strand of CAVLJG010003179.1, from coordinate 10,190 downwards.
AAAAGAAACATGCAACAATAGAATTTGGATAAATCGAAATACTTACGTGAACGCAAACAAGATCGTGAAATGCAGATAATAGGGAGATATTGCAAACATCTGCCTTATTAGTGCAGACCTTATTTTGACATCTACGCATGCGCACATACAATTCTGTATCTATGAGGAATTAATAGGGATAAGGCACGTCCTTATTTAAGCTATAATAGGGGGAGCTTATTTAGGCGTTCTTATGTCACGACGATTCACGATCTAAGCAAATCGGGTGTCGTCGCAAGCCTATTTAACCTATAAATTTGTACTCTCAAAATTCAACGATTGCTGAAGCGTTTTGGTAACTATGAATATGGATAAAAAGAGAATAAGGTTCACGTATGACGACGAAATGATTTTGCTGCGTGAATTTATTGCACAAAACCCTATCCGTTCTCCTGAGAAGTGGGACTCAATCTTACAGAACTTGCGAGAGCTTACGGGAAAAGAATTTATTTTGAGAACAATAAAAAAGCATCTGAACCATCTTCTGGAGCTGTTCCTCAAAAAGGAGGTTAACAGCAAAGTCAAGTAAGTATAAGATAGCACACTGTACCTACATGTATTTTAATAACAAGAGAATGCTTAATGTAAGACTTGGTGAAACAACATTTGTGTTTGACAGGTCTGGCATAGAAGAAGTCTATAATGAAAGAGAACATATGCTCCAAGAAGCCAGCGAGTTAATGAAAGAGACCTGCTCAACTACACCAGCAAAAAAGAAAAAAGTGGAAAACAAAGCGAAAGATATGATTGAAAAGACACGCAATGAAAGAGAGGCTATGGCACTGCTGGCCTTTTCTGATGTGGATGACACTTTAATCGACCATGATTACGGTAAAATAACTATTCTAAACATTTTTTATACATATTACTATATTATCACAGTTTTAGGTGTTTGTGTTACAGTCGACGTTGACACAGAAAATAATAATAAGTCTGTACAAGATGTTGGAACTGCAAAACAGATATCTGTACAAGATGTTGGAACTGCAAAACAGATATCTGTACAAGATGTTGGAACTGCAAAACAGATATCTGTACAAGATGTTGGAACTGCAAAACAGATATCTGTACAAGATGTTGGAACTGCAAAACAGATATCAGGTAAAACAATGATTAGAATTACTGCTTGAATCTTCAGTAATAGAAACACTAAAACAGATCCACAGGTTATGGAGTATGACCAGTAAATAAAACCAGTGCTCGATATAAAATGTGTAGGTACTTATGTTATATACTTTGATAAAAGCCAGTGCAATGACTAACCTGTCAGTGAACTTCTTTTGTTTAGCACTGCGGTTTTATTTACAGGCCAGACTAACCAAATAGTGGATCCAGATGACTACAGCGTATATAGCATTGCCATGGCATCCCATTCAGAGGGCTACTACTAGATTAAGTAGTTTCTAGTATGTTATACATTACCTATAAAACAGAAAGCTCAAAACTACCTCTTACATTTCATGTTCAAGATTAAATACATTTGTTTATTGTTGCTGTTACTTACTTTTCGATCATTACAGCCCCCCGTACCAAAAGGATGAACAAAAGTAAAACATTGAGAAAAAATGGCCTTGATTACCTACGAGAAAAAGCGGAAATATCACGAGAAATAAGATCTGCAGAACTCAAGTTAGAAGAACAAAAAATGGATAATGAAAAAGAAAAAATTGCAAATGACAAAGCAAGACTTGCCTTGGAGTCTAAAAGGCTTGAGGCAGAAATTCAAGAAAAAAAACATAGGATAGAGTTAGAACAAAAGAAATCTGAGCAAGATGTCGCTGAAAGAAAAAACTTGAGTGACCTCATCAAAACACAACAAAAGCTTATTGAAGCATTACTGACAAAACTTGATAATAGATAATTTGCCATTAAAAAAATAATATACTGGCCTTATATTGAAATAATAATGTTGATGCTAAGGATGGTGAGCACAAACCAAGTTTGTTGCCGAAAATATATGAAATTGATTCTGCAACTGGTTCCATGTATGAACATAGTAAAACTGTGTAACTTCAGGATCAAACATATTTCATCCACAACTCCTGAAGAAGTTGATTTCATATATTTTCAGCAACATACTAATTTAGTTTTGAAATCTCTTATTGGGTGCTTGCTGCCCTTATGGTTGTAAAATAAATAAACATACATTCCAAACAAGCTTTATTGGTCTTACAAGTCTATAAAAAATTACAAATTATCATCAAGCGTTACAAGTTAGAAACAACCCAAAATTTAGATGTAAAAGATGGCTAGCGCCATCTAAATTTGCGCTAGAGATAGTTTCTTTGCAAGTTTCGTCAATGACGACGCAGGCAAAGCAGAAACCCCTTACGATTTCTGGTCGCTGACTCAGATGAATTGTACAGAGTACAGATACCCCGGTACCAACCAACAGTAGCCGGCCACCAGAGTCGTAACGCAAGGCGTTCACAGGACAAACTAACAATAGCATTTTCTGCAGAACATGCAATAATATAGTCTGATATACTCGTTTGCTTTCCATTGCAAAGAAACTAGTTCTAGCGAAATTTAGATGGCGCGAGCCATCTTTTACATTTACCGTCTTCCCGCTATTTGATAGACCACATTCGCTTGTTTACTTTCCATTTGTCCGCCTTCACGGCTGGACCTGATACAGACCTATACCATACTGATGAGGGCTAAAGAGCCCGAAACAGCGCTGTCTGCGGTTGGTCTTGGCTGCGGCGATGGAAAGCAAACGAGTATTTCAAACCCAAAATGTCCTCTATTTATCAGTGGCCTATGTAGGTCTCAAGTGAAGGTGGATTTGTATTGAAATACATAGCAGTCTGACTACTATACAGGCATGTATGGCAGTTAGTAAGTAGTACAGCCACCTTGTATAAAGCATCAACGTCTTGAAGTAGCATTTTTTGGTTTTTTGAAAAATCTACAAAGGCAAATTCTGATATGACTTTCTGAAAACCCCATTCTACTGCTATCCTTAGAACTTTCATAGCAGAATTGAAACTCTGCTGATGGGCAGGTAAATCTTCCATTCTGCCATGAAATGGGGTAAATAGCACATCACTCAGCCCATATCCTTGATCACCAAATAAAACAAATCGTCTTGTGTCAAAACATGTCTTTTGCACTAATTCTTCAGAGATACCTGACTCCCTAAATATTCTGGCATCATGCCTTCTTCCCGGATATGCGCCTTTCAAACTAACAATAATTCCATCAGGACAAATTATTGATTGGAATTTTATGCAGTGATACCTTTTGTGTCCTGAATAATACTCTTCTTGATTTTCAGAGGGTCGACAAATTTTCCTTGCTGTACCATCGATGAAACCCCAACAATTATTCATAGGTGCTCCTTTATTATGAATAGCCTACAAAAAGCACATTTCAGCATTTTATGAACCAACCATCACTTCAACTATATTACACAATACAATACCTGTGCATAATACTCCAACTTCTCCCTATTAAACCACTGCAATGAATTCAAATTGTTGAGAAGTACAGCATGCTCCTCCATAATCACACTTATCAATTTATTTATGATTTGTGACAAAGACTGAGTTGACAAGTGGAACATAGGGACCATATCACACAATCTGTTTGGATATGCCAGCCGTCTTAGTAGAATGCACAATGCTGTTAAACCTGAAAGAAGATAAATGGAACTTATACTGTGGTTTTCATGTTGATAGAATTCCAGCCTCTGGCAAGTGTTGTTTGAGTCAGAGGATGGAGTTCGATTGAAATGATGAACATATAGCAATAAATATTTAAACAAAATCATACCATCCACTTTATTACGTGTGATAGTGACAATTTCTGAAGGTATTCGTAAAACAGCCATCAGCCTATGAAGGTCAGACCTCTCAAATCGAAAATTTAGTCTTATTACTTCATCTGGCAAGTTTTCCAAGTTGAATTGTGCTGTATGAGTAATGCCTCTATCAATAAATATATTATGGAGGATGATATGTTCTATTTCCTCCTCATCTGCTCCTGCCAATATAACTGCTTCCAATTCAGCTTCCATTTTACAATCTCACTTCTCACACCTTTGGTAGAATTTCAACTACGAACCACCTATATTATGCAAGCAAAAACTGGAAGGAAAGTGAGGTTAAGATAAACACCATCAAAGCGAACTGTCAAAATACGTTACATGTGCAATATCTCTAATTCCACTGTACTTATTTAGGTTCACCTAAATAATGCATACCCTTATTTAGGTCCATATGCAATATCTCTCTATTGACCACAAAAAAAAAATTAATATTAATGAATATATGCCTGACAAATTTAGTCGTGTAACATTTTCCAGAAATTATCTTTTGTCGCTAATAGAATCTGAAAGTAAATGACAATAGTATATCCTTTTCGATTAATATCTGGAATTTGCGTAGTTAGTTTTTTAAAAATGCGACACTTACCACTTAGACATGTAAGAGATTATATATTTTATACTTTAGATTTATATATATATTTATATATTATGAATACGGGCTAATAACCAGAGAAGTTGACGCCGTCAAAAAAAAAAAAAATTATAATAATAGTAATAAGAATAATGTTAATAAGATAATTATCATTAATGATAATAATATTATAATAATATAGTATTATATAATAATAATAATTATAATAATAATATAATAATAAATAATAATAATATAATATATATAATAATTATAATAATATAATAAAAATTATATTATACACAATATAATTGTAATTATAATAGTAATTATAATAATAGTAATAATAATATGAATAATAATAATTATATATCACGGCTAATAACCGCCGTCAAAAAAAAAAAATAATATTTAAATTAAATAATAGTTATTATATAATAATTGTAATTATAATAATAAATAATCATATTATTATTCTATAATAATAAGAATATTATACTAATAATTATAATGTAATAATAATATAATTATAATAATATTAATAAGATATTTATAATAATATTATGATGATACAAGAGATAATAATAATAATAAATAATAATATAAATAATAATAAATAATAAATAATTTAATAATATAATAATAATAATAAGAACATAATAGAATTGAATAATAATAATAATAATATTCTATAATAATAATAATAATAATGATAATAAGAATTAATATAAGAATAAATAATATATAATTATAATAATAATAATAAATAATAATATAATAATCATAAAATAATTATAATATATAATAATAATACTATAATAAATAACAATAATAATAATATAATAAATAATATAATATTATAATAATAATATAATATAATAATAATAAAAAATAATATAATAATTATAATACTAATAATAATAATAATAATAATTTATAATAATATATAATAATAATAATAGGCCGTCCGGCCAACTATCGGTGTCTTCCTGTAGCATTCCTGTGCGTTACCTAGCAGGATTGTTGCTGGAACATGCCGTAGGATTACCACCTTCGTAGCGTCGCTGCGCCTGGTGGTGTCCTGTTGCTACGGTAGTGTCGAAGACCGTACAGCCGGCGCCCGACCATCTGTCCACTACCTTCATCCTTTTTACACTCGGGTCGGCGTGGGACTGGTGGAGGGGGCGGCATATGCTGACTCCTCGGCCTTTTTCTCAGCCCCACGTCGGCTCGAGTAGACCCATAACCCATCCTTGTCATTTCCATACCTTCTCTCCTTGCCCCCCACTTCGCCCGGTAATCCCAAGGTGTTGGCCGTGCTGAGGGGATGGATGGCACTACATAAGTGTGTCCCTAACGGCCCCGTGTCTTCCACGTTAAAGAGGCGTGTATCCCCTACGACACAGGGGAATTATGGTCATGTTAAGCAACGCACAAGGAGTGGTACCCCAGGCAGGTAGAGTTCAGGAGAGCTCAGAATCCTGTAGTATAAAAAGCCCCACGGATTCTGGGGGGGGCAACTTAACATGTGACGCGGTAAGAGCAGGTGAATCTGCCCCTTGGAGAGAAACCGCAAGGAGAGAGGATCCGTTTAACTGGGAAAAGGCGGGACATGTCCCTCGGTTCCTAGTAATGGAAAGGTTGGATGGGGAAAACTTCAGTAAAGTGAGCCCCTTCCTCATTGCAAAGCAATTGCAAGGAGTCGTAGGAAATTTAAAAAATATAAAGAAATCGAAAGAAGGATTGATTTTAGAAGCGGCAACCGACCCACAGGCGAAGCGACTGATGAAAATGGAACGACTTGGACCACATATTGTTAGAGTTAAACCACACAGAACGTTAAACTTTTGCAAAGGTGTGATCACATGTTCAGATTTATTAAACTGCTCCATCCAAGAAATCTTAACGGAACTTGAAAATGAAGGAGTCGTCGAGGTGAAAAGGATATATAAAAGGAAAGACGACAAATTTATTGAGACGTCAAGCCTAATATTAACATTCAATAGATCCCAAGTACCACGGAAAATTAAAGCAGCCTTTTACGCACTAGAAGTCCGCCCATATGTGCCGAACCCCATGCAGTGTTTTAAGTGCCAGCGATATGGGCACTTATCGACATCATGTCCGAATGATGAAATTTGTGTTTGCGGTATAGCCCCTCACACCGGACCATGCCCAGAGCCCAAGATATGTGTTAATTGCGGCTCAGAACACTCATCCCGGTATAGAAATTGCGCTAAATTCAAGGAAGAAATGCTAATCCAAAGAACAAAAACTCTAGAATCTTTGAGTTACGCGGAAGCCAAGCGAAAAGTGATGAATCAGACGCCAAGGGTTTCATATGCACAAGTAGCTGCTAAACAAGCTGAATCCACAAAAACTGTTATGGATGAGATAGTTCCCCTAATCAAGAAAGTTATTGAGGAACAGTTTAAGAAACTTCAGCCACCAAATACAACGCCGGTAATCTTCAGACGACCCCTAGTCCCAGCACACTTAACACGAAATAAAGAGATGGATGTATCAGCGGTTTCAGATACATCCACAACTTTTAGCGAAAAAAGGAAAAGAGATTTCGTCAACTATAAAGAAAACGATCCTGATACCGACAGCTCACTCGCGAGCGCTGGTGCTGAGAGCAAAAAGAAGAAACGAGGCTGGCCGAAAGGCAAGCCAAGAAATACCAGGTCGAGGGAGGACTCCCGGGAGAGCTTGGTGGACCCTAGCTCGCCCAAGGGTCCAGACGAACAAAATGTAGAAGATCTCCATAAGTGATAAGAATTCTGTGATAATTGTATATTAAACTCTAATTTATAATATTTATTTACCTGTGCACGTATATACTTTTTTTTTTCCTAAATTTTATTTTATACTAATTTATTACTAGTGTATAAAGTCTGTGGGTAATTCTGTGTAAAACCTTTAATTAAAAATTACTTAACAATGACCACTTTAATACAGTGGAACATGAATGGATGTATAAATCGTTATCCAGAACTTAAAATGATAATCACAGAAAAGGCACCTACCTGTATTTGTGTCCAGGAGACACATTTCGCTCCTGAAAGTAATTTCAACCTGCGAGGCTTTGACTGCTTCCGGAAAGATGTCATCCCAACACATCGTTCGAGAGGTGGAGTAGCTACCTTCATGAAAAAAGAATTACACCCTAGAGAAATACCTTTAAATACCCCACTCCAGGCAGTTGCAGTTCGTACAATGGTGCCAAATAAAATTACAATCTGTAATATCTATTTACCAGATGGAAATTGGAGCTATAACCAAATGATAGATATATTTATGCAACTGCCCTCTCCCTTTGTTGTAGTTGGCGATTTCAATGCGCATAACCCCTTGTGGGGATCACAATCCTTAGACCCTCGAGGGCAGAGAATAGAAGAGATCATAAACGAGTTAGGGCTCGTTCTTCTAAATACAGGAGAAGGAACCTTCTTCAACGCTCGATCCCAAAACTTCTCTTGCATTGATTTATCTTTGTGTAGCTCAAATATCGCACACTTGCTGACATGGAACATTCTCGAGGACCACTTACACTCCGACCACCTACCTATATGCATCAAGATAGCAGGTGATCTTCCTCAAAGCTCCATTCACCCCACCTGGCAAATGAACAAGGCGAACTGGAACTTATACCGGAGTAAAATTGTTCCTTTCGAAATCAACAATGACGTTGATGAGTCAACAAGGTCAGTAACAGAATCCATCGTCAACGCAGCCATTGCTAGTATCCCTAAGAGACAAAACTCTAATAGAAGACGCACTGTGCCATGGTGGAGCAATGAGCTATACCAGGCTCTCGAAGAGAAAAAAGAGTTACTGAGGATTTTTAGAAGAAACCCAACTATGGAAAATATGGTAGCTTTTAAGAAACAAAGAGCCAAAGCACGCAGGTTAATTTTAAATAATAAAAAATCATCTTGGGAGCAATACGTTTCTGGTATAACGAAAGACACACCCTCAAATGAAATATGGAGTAAAATTAGATCCATTGCAGGCAAACATTACCAAAACCCTCCAAATATACTAATTGTAAATAATACCGAAGTCACAGATCCTATCGATATACCCAATGCTCTAGCATCCCACTTCCAGGAATCCAGTAGCACGCAAAATTATGAACCACACTTCATAGAAACGAAAACAACAGTTGAAGCTGTAGAATTGAATTTTCAAGAATCAGTAAAATCAGACTACAATTTACCTTTCTCATCCACCGAAATGACGGACGCGCTGGAAGAATTACGTAATTCAGCGCCTGGCCCTGATTCGGTTAACTACGAAATGCTTCGAAACTTACCTGAAACAGAAAAAAATGGGTTACTGCTACTATACAATAAGATTTGGTCCGAGGGGGCACTACCAACCAATGGAGGGAAGCAATTGTAATCGCTATTCACAAAGTAGGTAAAGATCCCAAGTATGCAAACAACTACCGACCGATCTCTCTTACTAGCTGTATTAGTAAATTATTTGAGAAAATGATAAATAAAAGGCTTGTGTGGTGGCTGGAGGTTAATAACAAGATTTCCAACCACCAATCTGGGTTTCGCAAATATAGATCTACCATTGACCAATTGGTCTACTTAGATACGGCTGTCCAACTTGCATTTGCCGAACGTAAGCACCTGATTGCCGTATGCTTCGATATTGAAAAGGCCTACGACACTACGTGGAGGCGTGGAATCATTGACACGCTGTACCATTGGGGCCTACGTGGGGAATTAATAAAATTTATCCATAATTTCATGCAGGACCGTTATTTCAGGGTTCGGGCTGGAAATATTTTTTCAACCAGCCGAACACAAGAGAATGGAATACCTCAGGGTTCAACCCTGAGCGTTACTTTATTCTTAGTAGCAATTAACCGCTTGTTGGAAGTAGTAGACCCCGAAGTTGGCAGTTGCCTATACGTAGACGATATGACCATATTCTATTCGTCCGTCGATCTAGAACACTTGAAAGACACACTTCAAAGGGCTATTGACCAGATTGCTACCTCTGCTGAAAACATGGGCTTTAAATTTTCCACCTCTAAAACAGCTTGTATCCACTTTTGTCGACTACGAAGGTCACACGACGATCCGATATTGACGCTGAAAGAGACCCCAATACGATACTGCGATAGTATTAGAATACTTGGGCTAATTTTCGACAAAAAACTATACTGGAAGGAACACATACAGGACCTAGCTACCAGATGCAAAAGAGCCACAAATATTATAAGATGCTTATCGAATATATCATGGGGAGCAGACAGAGAAGTACTTTTAACCCTCTACAAAACATTGGTTCTATCTAAAATGGAATACGGAATGTCTTTGTTCGCCGCAGCAAGGAAGTCACACATCAGAATCTTAGAAAAGGTCCATAACCAGGGAATCCGACTATGCATAGGAGCTTTCAGGACAAGCCCCGTAACATCTATATATTGCGATGCTGGTATTCCTCCTTTATCATACAAAATACAAGTTTCAACACTAAATTATGCAATCCATGTGTGGGCACAACCAAATCACCTGAATCACTGCATTATCTTCAATGACGAAGTAAACTCGCTTTATCATAATCGACCAACTATTACTAGGCCAATTGGAGTAAGAATACAAGAACAACTCAGGACCCTTGGGTATTCCCTTCCAAATGTATACCCTATTGGCTTCTCCAGAACACCACCCTGGTGTATTTCCCAACCAAAAGTACTTCTTGAATGCTCCTCAAATAAGAAAA
>CAVLJG010003178.1:0-30506 GCA_963669975.1 Acanthoscelides obtectus | reverse complement strand
AATTTGTAGCGCTCGCCGAGATGTACGAAACGCGACGCGCGAAATTCCTTTTCTCTCGGCATAGGGAGATATCGTAGTTTTCCAGGCGATTCGTCGTTTTTGTCGCATTTTTTTATAACATTTCTAGAAAAAAAACCGAAACGCGGAACCGAACAGATTTAGCTAATAGGCACGTATTTCTCGTTTAGCTATCGAACGCGACCGATCTCGAGTCGATATTTCGATAAACGGCGAAACCAGTGTGAAATAACGCCGCGTACCGTCCGAAAAACGGTCGATTTTTCGACTTTACCGGCCGTTTCGATCCGATCCGTTCGTCTCGCCGCGACGGCTCTCGCCGCCCGTAAAGCGCCGAGTTTCTACTTTCCGAAACGGTACCTCTTTCCTTCCGGACGTACCGCGAACCTCCTAAAAAACCGCGAAAACCGCGTCGACGTCATACAATTCCGAACCCACTACCAATCAACTACCAATCCAAAACAATCGATCACCGCTTAATATAGTCGACTAGCGCAGTTTCTGGCATGCTAACGCTATGCCAAATATTGTATGTTGATGTGTTTATTTAAAACTCACGTAGCGCAGTTGCTGGTTGCTAATGCAATGCTAGCGATAACTATCTCTAATCATTTTTTATCCTTTGGCATCTTTGATCTGGTATCTGGAATCTGGTATCTGGTGTCTGGTATCTGGTATCTGGTATGGTGTCTGGTATCTGGTATCTGGTATCTGGTATCTCGTATCTGGTATCTGGTTTCTGGTGTCTGGTATCTGATGTCTGGTATCTGGTATCTGGTGTCTGGTATCTGGTATCTGGTGTCTGGTGTCTGGTATTTGGTATCTGTTATCTCTTTATCTGGTAACTGGTTTCTGGTGTCTGGTATCTGTGTCTGGTATCTGGTATCTGGTGTCTGGTATCTGGTGTCTGGTCTGGTATCTGGTATCTGGTATCTCGTATCTGGTATCTGGTATCAGGTATCTGATGTTTGGTATCTGGTATCTGGTGTCTGGTATCTGATGTCTGGTATCTGGTGTCTGGTATCTGGTGTCTGGTTTCTGGTGTCTGGTATCTGGTGTCTGGTGTCTGGTATCTGGTATTGGTATCTGTTATCTCTTTATCTGGTATCTGGTTTCTGGTGTCTGGTATCTGGTGTCTGGTATCTGGTGGCTGGTATCTGGTATCTGGTATCTGGTATCTCGTATCTGGTGTTTGGTATCTGGTATCTGGTGTCTGGTGTCTGGTATCTGGTATCTGGTATTTGGTATCTCGTATCTGGTATCTGGTGTCTGGTATCTGATGTCTGGTATCTGGTATCTGGTGTCTGGTGTCTGGTATCTGGTATCTGGTGTCTGGTGTCTGGTGTCTGGTATCTGGTATCTGGTATCTGGTATCTCGTATCTGGTATCTGGCTTCTGGTGTCTGGTATCTGGTGTCTGGTGTGTCTGGTATCTGGTATTTGGTATCTGTTATCTCTTTATCTGGTATCTGATGTCTGGTATCTGGTATCTGGTGTCTGGTGTCTGGTGTCTGGTATCTGGTATCTGGTGTCTGCTATCTGGTGTCTGGTATCTGGTGTCTGGTATCTGGTTATCAGTTTTCATTTTCATTTTTCATTTTTAATTTTTAATTTTTAATTTTTTTTCAATTTTCAATTTTCAATTTTCAATTTTCAATTTTTAGATTTTAGATTTTTAGATTTTTAGATTTTTAGATTTTTAGATTTTTAGATTTTTAGATTTTTAGATTTTTAGATTTTTAGATTTTTAGATTTTAGTTTTTAGATTTTAGATTTTTAGATTTTTCGATTTTTCGATTTTTCGATTTTTCGATTTTTCGATTTTTCGATTTTTCGATTTTTCGATTTTTCGATTTTTCGATTTTTTCGATTTTTCGATTTTTCGATTTTTCGATTTTTCGATTTTTCGATTTTTCGATTTTTCGATTTTTTCGATTTTTCGATTTTTCGATTTTTCGATTTTTCGATTTTTCGATTTTCGATTTTCGATTTTTCGATTTTTCGATTTTTCGATTTTTTCGATTTTTCGATTTTTCGATTTTTCGATTTGATTTTTTGATTTTTGATTTTTAATTTTCAATTTTCAATTTTTCATTTTTCATTCTTCAGATTTCAGTTTTCATTTTTTAGTTTTCAGTTATCAGTTATTTGTTATCTGTTTTCTTTTATCTGTTACTTTTTATCTGTTATCTGTCATCTTTTATCTGTTATAAGTTATCTGTTATCTGTTATATGTTACCACCTGTTACCTGTTACCACCTTTTACCTGTTATCTGTTATTTTCCATATAGCATTGAAAATATCCTGTACAATTGTATAACAGACTCAGATTTATGTGAGATGCCGGCAACGTCGCATGTGTTGTTGTTAATACCATACATGGCGTTATAAAATCTTCCATGTAGCAAATTGTATAGCAGACTTAGATTTATATGAGGATCGTCGCATAAATCTAGCTATAACACGACTTGCAAAAAAATGGCGCTTGACACTGACATATGTCAACCGTGTTCGTCTATGGATAGCAGTGGACTATGCTTTCTTCAGTGTATATGTTTTCTGTTTTGTAATGTCAATGTCATTGTCATAGGTAATTTTTTCTAACCTGGAAAATGAAATGTATTTTGTTTAAAATTAAAATTCAATAACTCCTATTGTGAGATGTGTGCATCTACAACATAATGAAAGGAAAAATTAAGATTCTGAAAGTTAATTCCTAAATATCATAGTAAGGATATCCGTAAAACTAAAAAAAAAGTAAACATAAACACCTTGAGAAAACTTCTTCCGTATCAAGTGGTTAAAGTGGAGTTTTAAAACAATTTTTGTTGAAATAAGGCCGTTAGTTTACAAGCAGGTATGTAACTGAGCGATCCGCTAATGTGTGTGTATCTTGCTTATAAAAATGCTGTATTTAGTATTGCTATTTACATGAGTTACCGTTCTTTGATAGGATATTTTCAAATTGAACTTTTGTCTTATTTTACTATTTATTGCAGGAGAACAGTTGTTGAACCAGGTCCTGGTGCATACTTATGTAGTTGTCACTTTGTGGATGGGAAAAAAGAAAATAGACCTACATTGTTTAGGTATAATAGGGAGAAGCAATTGAACTTTCCATCGCCAAAGAAGAACCCGTAAAAATAACAACAATGTGAAAATTGAACTCTATAATATGTTACTTCAAATTGGGCCCTTTTAAGGGATGTATGTAATAATTATGTGATCTGCAAAAATAAAAATAGTTTAGATACAACACATGGCATCATAAATTATTTTAATGTAGAGTTCAGTACTCGTATAGGTAACTTTCACTCCCCTGGCAGGCTTAATCTAAGCGATATCACAAATATGTCTATACCAAGTTACGATTATACTGTGCAAGAGTACTTATCTTACAAATTTTGACAAGTAATGGTGTCTATTGTTTTGACAAGTCTTGGAAGTGACAAGTCCTTAAAGCAGCTACATTCTAAATCGAAGTACATACATTCTGCATTGAGATCAAAATAAACAACTGCAGTGGCTGTGAAAGTCTTAGTAATTTTGAAAACTTTGGTAGTAGATATGATTATCAATGCTATTTTTCAGCGCTTTGCATATTCCTTCATCTGCTTGATAATATGTGCCACTGTTAGCCAGCTAATAAGTCTACATATTTAAATAAATTGAACTGAGGGTCAAGACTGAACTCTTACTGAACTTCATAGAAGTGACTGACTACTTACGTTTGCAATAGAAACACATAAACTGTAAACACTTCACAACACTCACTATTTGTAGTTGCGATTGCTTGTTCTAAGCTTCTAATTAATCCTTATTAAAGGGAGCCTCATTGTTAAGATTTCGATAATGTTTACATTCATATACGTTGTAGGTTAGAAATCGGTGGTGATGCAATCAGACATACGCTTTATATCAATCGGTTGGAAAAGCGGAGCTTTATGCCGTATTGTAAAATTATAACATGAATAGGGGCTTACAATCATATTTTTATCGTATTTATAAACCGATGATGATTTCAATAAATTGATGAACGTCAAAGAATAATTGCAGCCTTTGGCGGTAGACATCGCAATCTGTAAACATAAAAAACTACTAGATTCATCCGATTTTAATGGCTCTAGTCCGGTCCGTTTAGACAATGGAATATAGAAATTTTGAATCTTTTCGAAAATGTTGATTTTCACGCGCAAAAAAGGACAATTCTATTTGGCGTGATCCTATATTGGATGAAGCGATAGTCATGAAGCCGAAAATGTCACGTTTTTGACGTTCCGCTCGCACTCGCTCGCTTTCGTAATACGATCGTATCTACAATACCCCGCCTAACAGGAATCCGGGGATCTGGAGGGGAAATTCAAAATTGAAACGTCAAACTAAAATGTGTGCATATCTTTGAATTTTTGTAATCTGCCGAGTTTAAAAAATGCGATCGGGTAACGTGTCGTATGTCGGTTTAATCAGGAGACTTTGGCCTTTCGTTTTGCGAAAAAAAATCGTAGCCACGTCGCTCCGTAACGCAGGTCCGTATCGACGAAGACAAAGTACGCCGAAAAACGGTTGTCATCGGTACTTTTGAGGCGCTCAAAGTTTACTTTTTCGAAATTTGACGGTAATTCTGACGGTCAGAATCGTTTCGTCAGCTCATTATCGTTATTTTTCGATAGCTGTATAATTTTTACTCGCTCACGTACGGTCGTAATAGGCGAAGACAGAGCCGGATGACAAAGTGACTTTTTCACGCTTCGAAATGTAGCGTATTGTCGAGGAATTTTTAAAAATCGAAACTTTCGAACGACAAGGGATAAAGGAAAAAAAACACGCTATCTTAGTGTCCGATGTCCGGGCTTTCTCACGCAAAAATCGTCAGGTTCGTAGCTCCTTTATCTTCGGAGGAGATAGCTGATATACGATGAAGCAGCGCGCTTTATACGCAAAAAAGTCATTCTTGACGACGTTCGAGGTTCGTTTATTCGAAACGGGTACCGTAAACGAAAAAACGTCTCTCCGCATAATTTGTAGCGCTCGCCGAGATGTACGAAACGTGGTGCGCGAAATTCCTTTTCTCTCCGGCATAAGGGAGATATCGTAGTTTTCCAGGCGATTCGTCGTTTTTGTCGCATTTTTTTATAACATATCTAGAAAAAAAACCGAGACGCGGAACCGAACAGATTTAGCTAATAGGCACGTATTTTTCGTTTAGCTATCGAACGAGACCGATCTCGAGTCGATATTTCGATAAACGGCGAAACCAGTGTGAAATAACGCCGCGTACCGTCCGAAAAACGGTCGATTTTTCGACTTTACCGGCCGTTTTCGATCCGATCCGTTCCTCTCGCCGCGACGGCTCTCGCCCGCCCGTAAAGCGCCGACCGTCTACTTTCCGAAACGGTACCTCTTTCCCTCCGAACGTACCGCGAACCTCCTAAAAAACCGCGAAAACCGCGTCGACGTCATACAATTTCCGAACCCACTACCAATCACTACCAATCCAAAACAATCGATCACCGCTTAATATAGTCGACTAGCGCAGTTTTTAGCATGCCAACGCTATGCTAAATATTGTCCGTTGATGTCTTTATTTAAAACCACCCGTAGCGCAGTTGCTGGTATGCTAATGCAATGCTAGCGATATATACTTTATCCCTATCTCTAATCGTTTTTTATCCTTTGGCATCTTTGATCTGTTATCTCGTATCTGGTATCTGGTGTCTGGTGTCTGGTATCTGGCCTCTGGTATCTGGTGTCTGGTGTCTGGTATTTGGTATCTGTTATCGCTTTATCTGGTATCTGGTATCTGTTGTCTGGTATCTGGTGTCTGGTGTCTAGTATCTGGTATCTGGTGTCTGGTATCTGGTGTCTGGTATCTGGTGTCTGGCATCTGGTATCTGGTATCTGGTGTCTGGTATCTGGTATCTGATGTCTGGTATCTGGTGTCTGGTATCTGGTATCTGGTGTCTGCTATCTGGTGTCTGGTATCTGGTGTCTGGTCTGGTAATTTTTAATTTTTAGATTTTTCGATTTTTCGATTTTTCGTTTTCGATTTTTCGATTTTTCGATTTTTCGATTTTTCGATTTTTCGATTTTTCGATTTTTCGATTTTTCGATTTTCGATTTTTCGATTTTTCGATTTTTGTTTTTTGATTTATGATTTTGATTTTGATTTTTGATTTTTGATTTTTTTGATTTTTGATTTTTGATTTTTGATTTTTGATTTAGATTTTTGATTTTTGATTTTTGAGTTTTGATTTTTGATTTTTAATTTTCAATTTTCAATTTTTCATTTTTCATTTTTCATTTTTCATTTTTCATTTTTCATTCTTCAGATTTCAGTTTTCATTTTTTAGTTTTCAGTTATCAGTTATTTGTTATCTGTTACCTGTTTTCTTCTATCTGTTACTTTTTATCTGTTGTCTTTCATCTTTTATCTTTTATCTGTTATAAGTTATCTGTTATCTGTTATATGTTACCACCTGTTACCTGTTACCACCTTTTACCTGTTATCTGTTGTCTGTTATCTTCCATATAGCATTGAAAATATCCTGTATACAATTGTATAACAGACTCAGATTTATGTGAGATGCCGGCAACGTCGCATGTGTTGTTGTTAATACCATACATGGCGTTATAAAATCTTCCATGTAGCAAATTGTATAGCAGACTTAGATTTATATGAGGATCGTCGCATAAATCTAGCTATAACACGACTTGCAAAAAAATGGCGCTTGACACTGACATATGTCAACCGTGTTCGTCTACGGATAGCAGTGGACTATGCTTTCTTCAGTGTATATGTTTTCTGTTTTGTAATGTCAATGTCATTGTCATAGGTAATTTTTTCTAACCTGGAAAATGAAATGTATTTTGTTTAAAATTAAAATTCAATAACTCCTATTGTGAGATGTGTGCATCTACAACATAATGAAAGGAAAAATTAAGATTCTGAAAGTTAATTCCTAAATATCATAGTAAGGAAATCCGTAAAACTAAAAAAAAAGTAAACATAAACACCTTGAGAAAACTTCTTCCGTATCAAGTGGTTAAAGTGGAGTTTTAAAACAATTTTTGTTGAAAATAAGGCCGTTAGTTTACAAGCAGGTATGTAACTGAGCGATCCGCTAATGTGTGTGTATCTTGCTTATAAAAAATGCTGTATTTAGATATTGCTATTCACATGAGGTACCGTTCTTTGATAGGATATTTTCAAATTGAACTTTTGTCTTATTTTTACTATTTATTGCAGGAGAACAGTTGTTGAACCAGGTCCTGGTGCATACTTATGTACTTGTCACTTTGTGGATGGGAAAAAAGAAAATAGACCTACATTGTTTAGGTATAATAGGGAGAAGCAATTGAACTTTCCATTGCCAGAAAGAAGAACCCGTAAAAATAACAACAATGTGCAAATTGAACTCTATAATATGTTACTTCAAATTGGGCCCTTTTAAGGGATGTATGTAATAATTATGTGATCTGCAGAAATAAAAATAGTTTAGATACAACACATGGCATCATAAATTATTTTAATGTAGAGTTCAGTACTCGTATAGGTAACTTTCACTCCCCTGGCAGGCTTAATCTAAGCGATATCACAAATATGTCTATACCAAGTTACGATTATACTGTGCAAGAGTACTTATCTTACAAATTTTGACAAGTAATGGTGTCTGTTGTTTTGACAAGTCTTGGAAGTCACAAGTTCTTAAAGCAGCTACATTCTAAATCGATTTAGATCAAAATAAACAACTGCAGTGGCTGTGAAAGTCTTAGTAATTTTGAAAACTTTGGTAGTAGATATGATTATCAATGCTATTTTTCAGCGCTTTGCATATTCCTTCATCTGCTTGATAATATTTGCCAATCGAAGGGATAGATGACAAGTTTGTTTACTTATTTTCCATTTATACATACTACTCAGGTGAGATACTACTACTACAAGGTTTTTACAATATTTATGAGTTTGTTGGTGGTAAAGTTCTTCGTTTGGGAAAAATTCAACAGAAGCAGATGAACAATGCTCGCTTTATGATCTGGAGAAAAATGTGCTATCGCCTTAAAATAAAATTTCCTCTATTTTTTTTAATGTTGTATGATTATGATCAATCAATTAGAAACATGACATATAATAATAACATCTCTAAAAATTAGACCAGAAGCTTGAAATTATTAAGTACTATAGTTGTTGGACAGTAAGTAATAGTATCGCTTGAAAATCAAATTTTGTAATCTGTTTCCTCTGATTCAATAATGAATTTTTCTGTAATCTATGATTAAGATCAGTCTTAGAAACAGGACAGATGTGAGTATCCTTGAAATTAGACGTATAATAACAACATCTTTAAAACAGAATAGAAATTTGAAATCATCAAGTGCTATAGTTTTTTGACAAGTAATGGTGTCTGTTGTTTTGACAAGTCTTGGAAGTGACAAGTCCTTAAAGCAGCTACATTCTAAATCGAAGTACATACATTCTGCATTGAGATCAAAATAAACAACTGCAGTGGCTGTGAAAGTCTTAGTAATTTTGAAAACTTTGGTAGTAGATATGATTATCAATGCTATTTTTCAGTGCTTTGCATATTCCTTCATCTGCTTGATAATATGTGCCACTGTTAGCCAGCTAATAGGTCTACATATTTAGATACATTGAACTGAGGGTCAAGACTGAACTCTTACTGAACTTCATAGAAGTGACTGACTACTTACGTTTGCAATAGAAACACATAAACTGTAAACACTTCACACAACACTTTCACTATTTGTAGCTGCGATTGCTTGTTCTAAGCTTCTAATTAATCCTTATTACGGGAGCCTCATTATTAAGATTTCGATAATGTTTACATTCATACATTGTAGGTTAGAAATCGGAGGGATGCAATCGACATCGCTGTATATCAATCGGTTGAAAGCGGAGCTTTATGCCATATTGTAAATTATAACATGAAAGGGGCTTACAATCATATTTTTATCGTATTTATAAACCGATGATGATTTCAATAATTGATGAACGTCAAAGAATAATTGCAGCCTTTGTGCGGTGACATCGCAATCTGTAAACATAAAAAACTACTAGATTCATCGATTTTAATGGCTCTAGTCCGGTCCGTTTAGACAATGGAATATAGAAATTTGAATCTTTTCGAAAATGTTTATTTTCACACGCTTAAAAAAGGACAATTATTTGGCGTGATCCTAAATTCGATGAAGCGACCAACATAAAGCCGAAAATGGCACGTTTTGACGTTCCGCTCGCACTCGCTCGCTTTCGAATACGATCGCATCTACAATACCCCGCCTAACAGGAACCGGGGATCTGGAGGGGAAATTCAAAATTGAAACTTCAAACTAAAAATGTGTGCATATCGTTGAATTTTTCTAATCTGCCGAGTTTAAAAAATGCGATCGGGTGAACGTGTCGTATGTCGGTTTAATCAGGAGACTTTGGTCTTTCGTTTGCGAAAAAAAATCGTAAGCTACGCGCTCCGTAACGCAGGTCCGTATCGACGAAGACAAAGTACGCACGAAAAAACGGTTGTCATCGGTACTTTTGAGGCGCTCAAAGTTTACTTTTTTCGAAATTTGACGGTAATTCTGACGGTCAGAATCGTTTCGTCAGCTCATTATCGTTATTTTTCGATAGCTGTATAATTTTTACTCGCTCACGTACGGTAGTAATACGCGAGGACAGAGCCGGATGACAAGGTGACTTTTTTCACGCGTCGAAAAGTAGCGTATTGTCGAGGAATTTTTAAAAAATCGAAACTTTCAACGTAAACGAATAATGATGATGAAAATAGTATTAAAAGAGTGTCCGAAGCATGGCTTTCTCACGCAAAATCGTCAGGTTCGTAGCTCCTTTATCTTCGGAGGAGATAGCTGAATTTACGATGAAAGCAGCGCGCTTTATACGCAAAAAAGTCATTCTTGACGACGTTCGAGGTTCGTTTATTCGAAAACGGGTACCGTAAACGAAAAAACGTCTCTCCGCATAATTTGTAGCGCTCGCCGAGATGTACGAAACGCGGCGCGCGAAATTTCCTTTTCTCTTCGGCATAAGGGAGATATCGTAGTTAGTCTTTTCTAGGCGATTCGTCTCGTTTTTGGTCGCTTTTTTTTCGAACATTTCTAGAAAAAAACCGAGACACGGAACCGAACAGATTTAGCTAATAGGCACGTATTTTCGTTTAGCTATCGAACGAGGACCGATCTCGAGTCGATATTTTCGATAAACGGCGAAACCAGTCTGAAATAACGCCGCGTACCGTCCGGAAAACGGTCGATTTTTTCGACTTTACCGGCCGTTTCGATCGATCCGTTCCTCTCGCCGCGACGGCTCTCGCCCGCCCGTAAAGCGCCGAGTTTTCTACTTTCCGAAACGGTACCTCTTTCCCTCCGAACGTACCGCGAACCTCCTAAAAAACCGCGAAAACCGCGTCGACGTCGCACGGCCTGACTCTAAACGTCACGTGACCTTCCAATTCAAAAACAATCGATCACCGCTTAATATAGTCGACTAGCGCAGTTTCTGGCATGCTAACGCTATGCCAATATTGTATGTTGATGTGTTTATTTAAAACCTCACGTAGCGCAGTTGCTGGTATGCTAATGCAATGCTAGCGATAAACTATCTCTAATCATTTTTTATCCTTTGGCATCTTGATCTGGTATCTGGAATCTGGTATCTGGTGTCTGTATCTGGTATCTGGTATCTGGTGTCTGGTATCTGGTATCTGGTATCTGGTATCTCGTATCTGGTATCTGGTTTCTGGTGTCTGGTATCTGATGTCTGGTATCTGGTATCTGGTGTCTGGTATCTGGTATCTGGTGTCTGGTGTCTGGTATTTGGTATCTGTTATCTCTTTATCTGGTAACTGGTTTCTGGTGTCTGGTATCTGGTGTCTGGTATCTGGTATCTGGTGTCTGGTATCTGGTGTCTGTATCTGGTATCTGGGTATCTCGTATCTGGTATCTGGTATCAGGTATCTGATGTTTGGTATCTGGTATCTGGTGTCTGGTATCCTGATGTCTGGTATCTGGTGTCCTGTATCTGGTGTCTGGTTTCTGGTGTCTGGTATCTGGTGTCTGGTGTCTGGTATCTGGTATTTGGTATCTGTTATCATCTTTATCTGGTATCTGGTTTCTGGTGTCTGGTATCTGGTGTCTGGTATCTGGTGGCTGGTATCTGGTATCCTGGTATCTGGTATCTCGTATCTGGTGTTTGGTATCTGGTATCTGGTGTCCTGGTGTCTGGTATCTGGTATCTGGTATTTGGTATCTCGTATCTGTATCTGGTGTCTGGTATCTGATGTCTGGTATCTGGTATCTGGTGTCTGGTGTCTGGTATCTGGTATCTGGTGTCTGGTGTCTGGTGTCTGGTATCTGGTATCTGGTATCTGGTATCTCGTATCTGGTATCTGGCTTCTGGTGTCTGGTATCTGGTGTCTGGTGTCTGGTATCTGGTATTTGGTATCTGTTATCTCTTTATCTGGTATCTGATGTCTGGTATCTGGTATCTGGTGTCTGGTGTCTGGTGTCTGGTATCTGGTATCTGGTGTCTGCTATCTGGTGTCTGGTATCTGGTGTCTGGTATCTGGTATCAGTTTTCATTTTTCATTTTTCATTTTTAATTTTAATTTTTATTTTAATTTTTATTTTCAATTTTCATTTTCAATTTTCAATTTTTAGATTTGATTAGATTAGATTTTTAGATTTTTAGATTTTTAGATTTTAGATTTTTTAGATTTTTAGATTTTTAGATTTTTTATTTTTTCGATTTTTAGATTTTTAGATTTTTATTTTTCGATTTTTCGATTTTTCGATTTTTCGATTTTTCGATTTTTTTTCGATTTTTCGATTTTTCGATTTTTCGATTTTTCGATTTTTCGATTTTTCGATTTTTTCGATTTTGCGATTTTTCGATTTCGATTATTCGATTTTTTTTTTCGATTTTTAGACTTTTATTTCTATTTTTTTTTCGATTTTCGATTTTTCGATTTTCGTTTCGATTTTTCGATTTTTTCGATTGTTTGATTTTTTGATTTTTTGATTTTAATTTTCAATTTTCAATTTTTTCATTTTTCATTTCTTCAGATTTCAGTTTTCATGGTCTTAGTTTTCAGATTTATCAGTTATTTGTTATCTGTTTCTTTTATCTGTTTACTTTTTATCGGTTATCTGTCATCTTTTATCTGTTTATAAGTTATCTGTATCTGTTTATGCTTACCACCTGTTACCTGTTACCACCCTTTTAACTGTTATCTGTTATTTTCCATATAGCATTGAAAATATCCTGTATACAATTGTTATAACAGACTCAAGATTTATTGTGAGATGCCGGCAACGTCGCATCTGTTGTTGTTAATACCATACATGGCGTTATAAAATCTTCCATGTAGCAAATTGTATAGCAGACTTAGATTTATATGAGGATCGTCGCATAAATCTAGCTATAACACGACTTGCAAAAAAATGGCGCTTGACACTGACATATGTCAACCGTGTTCGTCTATGGATAGCAGTGGACTATGCTTTTCTTCAGTGTATATGTTTTCTGTTTGTAATGTCAATGTCATTGTCATAGGTAATTTTTCTAACCTGGAAAATGAAATGTATTTTGTTTAAAATTAAAATTCAATAACTCCTATTGTGAGATGTGTGCATCTACAACATAATGAAGGAAAAATTAAGATTCTGAAGTTAATTCCTAAATATCATAGTAAGGAGATCCGTAAAACTAAAAAAAAGTAAACATAAAACACCTTGAGAAAACTTCTTCCGTATCAAGTGGTAAAGTGGAGTTTTAAAACAATTTTGTTGAAAATAAGGCCGTTAGTTTACAAGCAGGTATGTAACTGAGCGATCCGCTAATGTGTGTGTATCTTGCTTATAAAAAATGCTGTATTTAGATATTGCTATTTACATGAGTTACCGTTCTTTGATAGGATATTTTCAAATTGAACTTTTGTCTTATTTTTACTATTTATTGCAGGAGAACAGTTTGTTGAACCAGGTCCTGGTGCATACTTATGTAGTTGTCACTTTGTGGATGGGAAAAAAGAAAATAGACCTACATTGTTTAGGTATAATAGGGAGAAGCAATTGAACTTTCCATCGCCAGAAGAAGAACCCGTAAAAATAACAACAATGTGAAAATTGAACTCTATAATATGTTACTTCAAATTGGGCCCTTTTAAGGGATGTATGTAATAATTATGTGATCTGCAAAAATAAAAATAGTTTAGATACAACACATGGCATCATAAATTATTTTAATGTAGAGTTCAGTACTCGTATAGGTAACTTTCACTCCCCTGGCAGGCTTAATCTAAGCGATATCACAAATATGTCTATACCAAGTTACGATTATACTGTGCAAGAGTACTTATCTTACAAATTTTGACAAGTAATGGTGTCTATTGTTTTGACAAGTCTTGGAAGTCACAAGTTCTTAAAGCAGCTACATTCTAAATCGATTTAGATCAAAATAAAACAACTGCAGTGGCTGTGAAAGTCTAGTAATTTTGAAAACTTTGGTAGTAGATATGATTATCAATGCTATTTTTCAGCGCTTGCATATTCCTTCATCTGCTTGATAATATTTGCCATCGAAGGGATAGATGACAAGTTTGTTTACTTATTTTCCATTTATACATACTACTCAGGTGAGATACTACTACTACAAGGTTTTTACAATATTTATGAGTTTGTTGGTGGTAAAGTTCTTCGTTTGGGAAAAATTCAACAGAAGCAGATGAACAATGCTCGCTTTATGATCTGGAGAAAAATGTGCTATCGCTTTAAAATAAAATTTCCTCTATTTTTTTTAATGTTGTATGATTATGATCAATCAATTAGAAACATGACATATAATAATAACATCTCAAAAAATTAGAGCAGAAGCTTGAAATTATTAAGTACTATAGTTGTTGGACAGTAAGTAATAGTATCGCTTGAAAATCAAATTTGTAATCTGTTTCCTCTGATTCAATAATGAATTTTTCTGTAATCTATGATTAAGATCAGTCTTAGAAACAGGACAGATGTGAGTATCCTTGAAATTAGACATATAATAATAACATCTTTAAAAACAGAATAGAAATTTGAAATCATCAAGTGCTATAGTTTTTTGACAAGTAATGGTGTCTGTTGTTTTGACAAGTCTTGGAAGTGACAAGTCCTTAAAGCAGCTACATTCTAAATCGAAGTACATACATTCTGCATTGAGATCAAAATAAACAACTGCAGTGGCTGTGAAAGTCTTAGTAATTTTGAAAACTTTGGTAGTAGATATGATTATCAATGCTATTTTTCAGCGCTTTGCATATTCCTTCATCTGCTTGATAATATGTGCCACTGTTAGCCAGCTAATAGGTCTACATATTTAGATACATTGAACTGAGGGTCAAGACTGAACTCTTACTGAACTTCATAGAAGTGACTGACTACTTACGTTTGCAATAGAAACACATAAACTGTAAACACTTCACACAACACTTTCACTATTTGTAGCTGCGATTGCTTGTTCTAAGCTTCTAATTAATCCTTATTAACGGGAGCCTCATTATTAAGATTTCGATAATGTTTACATTCATATACGTTGTAGGTTAGAAATCGGAGGTGATGCAATCGGACATTCGCTGTATATCAATCGGTTGGAAAAGCGGAGCTTTATGCCATATTGTAAAATTATAACATGAATAGGGGCTTACAATCATATTTTTATCGTATTTATAAACCGATGATGATTTCAATAAATTGATGAACGTCAAAGAATAATTGCAGCCTTTGGCGGTTGACATCGCAATCTGTAAACATAGAAAACTACTAGATTCATACGATTTTAATGGCTCTAGTCCGGTCCGTTTAGACAATGGAATATAGAAATTTTGAATCTTTTCGAAAATGTTTATTTTCACGCTTAAAAAAGGACAATGGTATTCGGCGTGATCCTATATTCGATGAAGCGACCAACATAAAGCCGAAAATGGCACGTTTTTGACGTTCCGCTCGCACTCGCTCGCTTTCGAAATACGATCGCATCTACAATACCCCGCCTAACAGGAATCCGGGGATCTGGAGGGGAAATTCAAAATTGAAACTTCAAACTAAAAATGTGTGCATATCTTTGAATTTTCTAATCTGCCGAGTTTAAAAAAATGCGATCGGGTAACGTGTCGTATGTCGGTTTAATCAGGAGACTTTGGTCTTTCGTTTTGCGAAAAAAAATCGTAGCTACGTCGCTCCGTAACGCAGGTCCGTATCGACGAAGACAAAGTACGCCGAAAAAACGGTTGTCATCGGTACTTTTGAGGCGCTCAAAGTTTACTTTTTCGAAATTTGACGGTAATTCTGACGGTCAGAATCGTTTCGTCAGCTCATTATCGTTATTTTTCGATAGCTGTATAATTTTTACTCGCTCACGTACGGTAGTAATAAGCGAGGACAGAGCCGGATGACAAGGTGACTTTTTCACGCGTCGAAAAGTAGCGTATTGTCGAGGAATTTTTAAAAAATCGAAACTTTTCAACGTAAACGAATAATGATGATGAAAATAGTATTAAAAGAGTGTCCGAAGCATGGGCTTTCTCACGCAAAAATCGTCAGGTTCGTAGCTCCTTTATCTTCGGAGGAGATAGCTGATTTACGATGAAGCAGCGCGCTTTATACGCAAAAAAGTCATTCTTGACGACGTTCGAGGTTCGTTTATTCGAAACGGGTACCGTAAACGAAAAAACGTCTCTCCGCATAATTTGTAGCGCTCGCCGAGATGTACGAAACGCGGCGCGCGAAATTCCTTTTCTCTTCGGCATAAGGGAGATATCGTAGTTTTCTAGGCGATTCGTCGTTTTTTGTCGCTTTTTTTTCGAACATTTCTAGAAAAAAAACCGAGACACGGAACCGAACAGATTTAGCTAATAGGCACGTATTTTTCGTTTAGCTATCGAACGAGACCGATCTCGAGTCGATATTTCGATAAACGGCGAAACCAGTCTGAAATAACGCCGCGTACCGTCCGGAAAACGGTCGATTTTTCGACTTTACCGGCCGTTTTCGATCCGATCCGTTCCTCTCGCCGCGACGGCTCTCGCCCGCCCGTAAAGCGCCGAGTTTCTACTTTCCGAAACGGTACCTCTTTCCCTCCGAACGTACCGCGAACCTCCTAAAAAACCGCGAAAACCGCGTCGACGTCGCACGGCCTGACTCTAACGTCACGTGACCTTTCCAATTCAAAAACAATCGATCACCGCTTAATATAGTCGACTAGCGCAGTTTTTAGCATGCCAACGCTATGCTAAATATTGTCCCGTATGATGTCTTTATTTAAAACCACCCGTAGCGCAGTTGCTGGTATGCTAATGCAATGCTAGCGATATATACTTTTATCCTATCTCTAATCGTTTTTTATCCTTTGGCATCTTTGATCTGTTATCTCGTATCTGGTATCTGGTGTCTGGTGTCTGGTATTTGGTATCTGTTATCGCTTTATCTGGTATCTGGTATCTGTTTGTCTGGTATCTGGTGTCTGGTATCTGGTATCTAGTGCTGGTTCTGGTATCTGGTGTCTGGTATCTGGTGTCTGGCATCTGGTATCTGGTATCTGGTGTCTGGTATCTGGTATCTGGTGTCTGCTATCTGGTGTCTGGTATCTGTGTCTGGTCTGGTAATTTTTAATTTTTAGATTTTTTCGATTTTTCGATTTTTCGATTTTTCGATTTTTTCGATTTTCGATTTTTCGATTTTTCGATATTTCGATATTTCGATTTTCGATTTTTCGATTTTTCGATTTTTCGATTTTCGATTTTTCGATTTTCGATTTTTCGATTTTTTTATTTTTCGATTTTTCGATTTTTCGATTTTTTCGATTTTCGATTTTTTCGATTTTTCGATTTTTCGATTTTCGATTTTTCGATTTTTCGATTTTCGATTTTTCGATTTTTCGATTTTCGATTTTTCGATTTTCGATTTTTCGATTTTCGATTTTTCGATTTTTCGATTTTCGATTTTCGATTTCGATTTGATTTTTGATTTTTGATTTGATTTTAATTTTCGATTTCAATTTTTCATTTTTCATTCTTCAGATTTCAGTTTTCATTTTTTAGTTTTCAGTTATCAGTTATTTGTATCTGTTACCTGTTTTCTTTTATCTGTTACTTTTTATCTGTTATCTGTCATCTTTTATCTTTTATCTGTTATAAGTTATCTGTTATATGTTACCACCACCTGTTACCTGTTACCACCTTTTACCTGTTATCTGTTATTTTCCATATAGCATTGAAAATATCCTGTATACAATTGTATAACAGACTCAGATTTATGTGAGATGCCGGCAACGTCGCATGTGTTGTTGTTAATACCATACATGGCGTTATAAAATCTTCCATGTAGCAAATTGTATAGCAGACTTAGATTTATATGAGGATCGTCGCATAAATCTAGCTATAACACGACTTGCAAAAAATGGCGCTTGACACTGACATATGTCAACCGTGTTCGTCTATGGATAGCAGTGGACTATGCTTTCTTCAGTGTATATGTTTTCTGTTTTGTAATGTCAATGTCATTGTCATAGGTAATTTTTTCTAACCTGGAAAATGAAATGTATTTTGTTTAAAATTAAAATTCAATAACTCCTATTGTGAGATGTGTGCATCTACAACATAATGAAAGGAAAAATTAAGATTCTGAAAGTTAATTCCTAAATATCATAGTAAGGAAATCCGTAAAACTAAAAAAAAAGTAAACATAAACACCTTGAGAAAACTTCTTCCGTATCAAGTGGTTAAAGTGGAGTTTTAAAAAATTTTTGTTGAAAATAAGGCCGTTAGTTTACAAGCAGGTATGTAACTGAGCGATCCGCTAATGTGTGTGTATCTTGCTTATAAAAAATGCTGTATTTAGATATTGCTATTCACATCAGCTACCGTTCTTTGATAGGATATTTTCAAATTGAACTTTTGTCTTATTTTTACTATTTATTGCAGGAGAACAGTTGTTGAACCAGGTCCTGGTGCATACTTATGTAGTTGTCACTTTGTGGATGGGAAAAAAGAAAATAGACCTACATTGTTTAGGTATAATAGGGAGAAGCAATTGAACTTTCCATCGCCAGAAAGAAGAACCCGTAAAAATCAACAATGTGAAAATTGAACTCTATAATATGTTACTTCAAATTGGGCCCTTTTAAGGGATGTATGTAATAATTATGTGATCTGCAAAATAAAAATAGTTTAGATACAACACATGGCATCATAAATTATTTTAATGTAGAGTTCAGTACTCGTATAGGTAACTTTCACTCCCCTGGCAGGCTTAATCTAAGCGATATCACAAATATGTCTATACCAAGTTACGATTATACTGTGCAAGAGTACTTATCTTACAAATTTTGACAAGTAATGGTGTCTGTTGTTTTGACAAGTCTTGGAAGTCACAAGTTCTTAAAGCAGCTACATTCTAAATCGATTTAGATCAAAATAAACAACTGCAGTGGCTGTGAAAGTCTTAGTAATTTTGAAAACTTTGGTAGTAGATATTATCAATGCTATTTTTCAGCGCTTTGCATATTCCTTCATCTGCTTGATATTTGCCAATCGAAGGGATAGATGACAAGTTTGTTTACTTATTTTCCATTTATACATACTACTCAGGTGAGATACTACTACTACAAGGTTTTTACAATATTTATGAGTTTGTTGGTGGTAAAGTTCTTCGTTTGGGAAAAATTCAACAGAAGCAGATGAACAATGCTCGCTTTATGATCTGGAGAAAAATGTGCTATCGCTTTAAAATAAAATTTCCTCTATTTTTTTTAATGTTGTATGATTATGATCAATCAATTAGAAACATGACATATAATAATAACATCTCAAAAAATTAGACCAGAAGCTTGAAATTATTAAGTACTATAGTTGTTGGACAGTAAGTAATAGTATCGCTTGAAAATCAAATTTTGTAATCTGTTTCCTCTGATTCAATAATGAATTTTTCTGTAATCTATGATTAAGATCAGTCTTAGAAACAGGACAGATGTGAGTATCCTTGAAATTAGACATATAATAATACATCTTTAAAAACAGAATAGAAATTTGAAATCATCAAGTGCTATAGTTTTTTGACAAGTAATGGTGTCTGTTGTTTTGACAAGTCTTGGAAGTGACAAGTCCTTAAAGCAGCTACATTCTAAATCGAAAGTACATACATTCTGCATTGAGATCAAAATAAACACTGCAGTGGCGTGTTGAAAGTCTTAGTAATTTTGAAAACTTGGTAGTAGATATGATTATCAATGCTATTTTCAGCGCTTTGCATATTCCTTCATCTGCTTGATAATATGTGCCACTGTTAGCCAGCTAATAGGTCTACATATTTAGACAAATTGAACTGAGGGTCAAGACTGAACTCTTACTGAACTTCATAGAAGTGACTGACTACTTACGTTTGCAATAGAAACACATAAACTGTAAACACTTCACAACACTCACTATTTGTAGCTGCGATTGCTTGTTCTAAGCTTCTAATTAATCCTTATTAACGGGAGCCTCATTGTTAAGATTTCGATAATGTTTACATTCATACATTGTAGGTTAGAATGGAATGTGCAATCAGACATACGCTTTATATCAATCGGTTAAAAGCGGAGCTTTATGCCATATTGTAAAATTATAACATGAATAGGGGCTTACAATCATATTTTTATAGTATTTATAAACCGATGATGATTTCAATAAATTGATGAACGTCAAAGAATAATTGCAGCCTTTGGCGGTAGACATCGCAATCTGTCAAAATAAAAAACTACTAGATTCATCGATTTTAATGGCTCTAGTCCGGTCCGTTTAGACAATGGAATATAGAAATTTTGAATCTTTTCGAAAATGTTGATTTTCACGCGCAAAAAAGGACAATTCTATTTGGCGTGATCCAATATTGGATGAGCGATAGTCATGAAGCCGAAAATGGCACGTTTTTGACGTTCCGCTCGCACTCGCTCGCTTTCGTAATACGATCGTATCTACAATACCCCGCCTAACAGGAATCCGGGGATCTGGAGGGGAAATTCAAAATTGAAACTCAAACTAAAAATGTGCATATTTTTGAATTTTGTAATCTGCCGAGTTTAAAAAATGCGATCGGGTAACGTGGTATGTCGGTTTAATCAGGAGACTTTGGCCTCGTTTTGCGAAAAAAAATCGTAGCTACGTCGCTCCGTAACGCAGGTCCGTATCGACGAAGACAAAGTACGCCGAAAAACGGTTGTCATCGGTACTTTTGAGGCGCTCAAAGTTTACTTTTTCGAAATTTGACGGTAATTCTGACGGTCAGAATCGTTTCGTCAGCTCATTATCGTTATTTTTCGATAGCTGTATAATTTTTACTCGCTCACGTACGGTAGTAATAAGCGAGGACAGAGCCGGATGACAAGGTGACTTTTTCACGCGTCGAAAAGTAGCGTATTGTCGAGGAATTTTTAAAAAATCGAAACTTTTCAACGTAAACGAATAATATGATGAAAATAGTATTAAAGAGTGTCCGAAGCATGGGCTTTCTCACGCAAAAATCGTCAGGTTCGTAGCTCCTTATCTTCGGAGGAGATAGCTGATTTACGGCGAAGCAGCGCGCTTTATACGCAAAAAAGTCATTCTTGACGACGTTCGAGGTTCGTTTATTCGAAACGGGTACCGTAAACGAAAAAACGTCTCTCCGCATAATTTGTAGCGCTCGCCGAGATGTACGAAACGCGACGCGCGAAATTCCTTTTCTCTTCGGCATAAGGGAGATATCGTAGTTTTCAAGGCGATTCGTCGTTTTTGTCGCTTTTTTTTCGAACATTTCTAGAAAAAAAACCGAGACGCGGAACCAACAGATTTAGCTAATAGGCACGTATTTTTCGTTTAGCTATCGAACGAGACCGATCTCGAGTCGATATTTCGATAAACGGCGAAACCAGTGTGAAATAACGCCGCGTACCGTCCGAAAAACGGTCGATTTTTCGACTTTACCGGCCGTTTTCGATCCGATCCGTTCGTCTCGCCGCGACGGCTCTCGCCCGCCCGTAAAGCGCCGAGTTTCTACTTTCCGAAACGGTACCTCTTTCCTTCCGGGTTTCGCGAACCTCCTAAAAAACCGGAAAAACCGCGTCGACGTCGCCCGCCCAAAATTTCTAACGTCACGTGACCTCTTCCTTAAAACATCGATCACCGCTTAATATAGTCGACTAGCGCAGTTTCTGGCATGCTAACGCTATGCCAAATATTGTACGTTGATGTCTTTATTTAAAACCTCACGTAGCGCAGTTGCTGGTATGCTAATGCAATGCTAGCGATAATACTTTATCCCTATCTCTTCATTTCTATCCTTTGGCATGTTTGATCTGGTATCTGGTCTCTGATGTCTGGTTCTGGTATCTGATGTCTGGTATCTGGTGTCTGGTATCTGGTATCTGGTGTCTGGTCTGGTATCTGGTGTCTGGTATCTGGTATCTGGTGTCTGGTGTCTAGTATCTGGTGTCTGGTATCTGGTATCTGATGTGTGGTGTCTGGTGTCTGGTATCTGGTATGTCTGGTATCTGGTGTCTGGTGTCTGGTATCTGGTATCTGGTATCTGGTGTCTGGTATCTGTGTCTGGCATCTGGTATCTGGTATCTGGTGTCTGGTATCTGATGTCTGGTATCAGGTATCTGGTATCTGGTATCTGGTATATGGTATCTGGTGTCTGGCATCTGGTATCTGGTATCTGGTGTGTGGATCTGGTATCTGGTATCCGGTGTCTGGTGCCTGCATCTGGTATCTGCTATCTGGTATCTGGTGTCTGGTATCTGGTATCTGGTATCTGTGGCTGGTATCTGGTATTTGGTATCTGTTATCTCTTATCTGGTATCTGGTTCTGGTGGCTGGTATCTGGTATCTCGTATCTGGTATCTGGTATCTCGTATCTGGTATCTGGTTTTGGTGTCTGGTCTGATGTCTGGTATCCGGTATTCGGTGTCTGGTATCTGGTATCTGGTATCTGGTATCTGGTATCTGGTGTCTGGTATCTGGTGTCTGGCATCTGGTATCTGGTATCTGGTCTGGTGTCTGGTATCTGATGTCTGGTATCTGGTGTCTGGTATCTGGTATCTGGTGTCTGGTATCTGGTATTTGGTATCTGTTATCTCTTTATCTGGTATCTGGTTCTGGTGGCTGGTATCTGGTATCTCGTATCTGGTATCTGGTATCTCGTATCTGGTATCTGGTTTCTGGTGTCTGGTATCTGATGTCTGGTATCCGGTGTCTGGTATCTGGTATCTGGTATCTGATGTCTGGTATCTGGTATCCGGTATCTGGTGTCTGGCATCTGGTATCTGGTGTCTGGTATCTGGTATCTGGTATCTGGTGTCTGGTATCTGGTCTGGCATCTGGTATCTGGTATCTGGTGTCTGGTATCTGATGTCTGGTATCAGGTATCTGGTATCTGGTATCTGGTATATGGTATCTGGTGTCTGGCATCTGGTATCTGGTATCTGGTGTGTGGATCTGGTATCTGGTATCCGGTGTCTGGTGCCTGCATCTGGTATCTGCTATCTGGTATCTGGTGTCTGGTATCTGGTATCTGGTATCTGGTATCTGGTGTCTGGTATCTGGTATTTGGTATCTGTTATCTCTTTATCTGGTATCTGGTTTCTGGTGGCTGGTATCTGGTATCTCGTATCTGGTATCTGGTATCTCGTATCTGGTATCTGGTTTCTGGTTTCTGGTGTCTGGTATCTGATGTCTGGTATCCGGTATCCGGTGTCTGGTATCTGGTATCTGGTATCTGGTATCTGATGTCTGGTATCTGGTATCCGGTATCTGGTGTCTGGCATCTGGTATCTGGTATCTGGTGTCTGGTATCTGATGTCTGGTATCTGGTGTCTGGTATCTGGTGTCTGGTATCTGGTATCTTGGTATCTGGTTATCTGTTATCTGGTATCTGGTTTCTGGTGGCTGGTATCTGGTATCTGGTATCTCGTATCTGGTGTTTGGTATCTGGTATCTGGTGTCTGGTATCTGGTATCTCGTATCTGGTATCTGGTTTCTGGTGTCTGGTATCTGATGTCTGGTATCTGGTATCTGGTGTCTGGTGTCTGGTTCTGTATCTGGTGTCTGGATCTGGTATCTGGTGTCTGGTATCTGGTGTCTGGTGTCTGGTACCTGGTATCTCGTATCTGGTATCTGGTTTCTGGTATCTGATGTCTGGTATCTGGTGTCTGGTGTCTGGTATCTGGTATCTGGTATCTGGTATCTGGTGTCTGGTATCTGGTGTCTAGTATCTGGTTTCTGGTAGCTGTTATCTTTTATAAGTTATCAGTTTTCATTTTTCTATTTTAATTTTTAATTTTTCATTTTAATTTTTCTATTTTAATTTTTAATTTCTAATTTCTAATTTCTAATTTTAATTTTTAATTTTTTAATTTTTAATTTTCCTATTTTCCGATTTTTTCCGATTTTCGATTTTCCGATTTCCGATTTCCGATTTTCGATTTTTCGATTTTTCGATTTTTCGATTTTCGATTTTTTCGATTTTTCGATTTTTCGATTTTTCGATTTTTTCGATTTTTCGATTTTTCGATTTTCGATTTTTCGATTTTTCGATTTTCGATTTTTCGATTTTTCGATTTTTCGATTTTTCGATTTTTTTCGATTTTTCGATTTTTTCGATTTTTCGATTTTCGATTTTTTCGATTTGATTTTTGATTTTTGATTTTTGATTTTTGATTTTTAATTTTCAATTTCAATTTTTCATTTTTCATTTTTCATTTTTCATTCTTCAGATTTCAGTTTTCATTTTTTAGTTTTCAGTTATCAGTTATTTGTTATCTGTTATCTGTTTTCTTTTATCTGTTACTTTTTATCTGTTATCTGTCATCTTTTATCTGTTATAAGTTATCTGTTATCTGTTATATGTTACCACCTGTTACCTGTTACCACCCTTTTACCTGTTATCTGTTATTTTCCATATAGCATTGAAAATATCCTGTATACAATTGTATAACAGACTCAGATTATGTGAGATGCCGGCAACGTCGCATGTGTTGTTGTTATACCATACATGGCGTTTATAAAATCTTCCATGTAGCAAATTGTATAGCAGACTTAGATTTATATGAGGATCGTCGCATAAATCTAGCTATCACACGACTTGCAAAAAAATGGCGCTTGACACTGACATATGTCAACCGTGTTCGTCTATGGATAGC
Organism: Acanthoscelides obtectus; assembly: GCA_963669975.1. Classification (NCBI taxonomy): domain Eukaryota; kingdom Metazoa; phylum Arthropoda; class Insecta; order Coleoptera; family Chrysomelidae; genus Acanthoscelides; species Acanthoscelides obtectus. The sequence continues at coordinate 6,272 of CAVLJG010003178.1, read as the reverse complement.
AGTGGACTATGCTTTCTTCAGTGTATATGTTTTCTGTTTTGTAATGTCAATGTCATTGTCATAGGTAATTTTTTCTAACCTGGAAAATGAAATGTATTTTGTTTAAAATTAAATTCAATAACTCCTATTGTGAGATGTGTGCATCTACAACATAATGAAAGGAAAAATTAAGATTCTGAAAGTTTAATTCCTAAATATCATAGTAAGGAAATCCGTAACACTAAAAAAAAAGTAAACATAAACACCTTGAGAAAAATTCTTCCGTATCAAGTGGTTTAAAGTGGAGTTTTAAAACAATTTTTGTTGAATGAAAATAAGGCCGTTAGTTTACAAGCAGGTATGTAACTGAGCGATCCGCTAAGTGTGGTGTATCTTGCTTATAAAAAATGCGTGTATTAAGATATTGCTATTCATATGAGCTACCGTTCTTTGATAGGATATTTTCAAATTGAACTTTTGTCTTATTTTTACTATTTATTGCAGGAGAACAGTTGTTGAACCAGGTCCTGGTGCATACTTATGTAGTTGTCACTTGTGGATGGGAAAAAAGAAATAGACCTACATTGTTTAGGTATAATAGGGAGAAGCCAATTGAACTTTCCATCGTCAGAAAGAAAGAACCCGTAAAAAATAACAACAATGTGAAAATTGAACTCTATAATATGTTACTTCAAATTGGGCCCTTTAAGGGATGTATGTAATAATTATGTGATCTGCAGAAATAAAAATAGTTTAGATACAACACATGGCATCATAAATTATTTTAATGTAGAGTTCAGTACTCGTATAGGTAACTTTCACTCCCCTGGCAGGCTTAATCTAAGCGATATCACAAATATGTCTATACCAAGTTACGATTATACTGTGCAAGAGTACTTATCTTACAAATTTTGACAAGTAATGGTGTCTGTTGTTTTGACAAGTCTTGGAAGTCACAAGTTCTTAAAGCAGCTACATTCTAAATCGATTTAGATCAAAATAAACAACTGCAGTGGCTGTGAAAGTCTTAGTAATTTTGAAAACTTTGGTAGTAGATATGATTATCAATGCTATTTTTCAGCGCTTTGCATATTCCTTCATCTGCTTGATAATATTTGCCAATCGAAGGGATAGATGACAAGTTTGTTTACTTATTTTCCATTTATACATACTACTCAGGTGAGATACTACTACTACAAGGTTTTTTACAATATTTATGAGTTTGTTGGTGGTAAAGTTCTTCGTTTGGGAAAAATTCACAGAAGCAGATGAACAATGCTCGCTTTATGATCTGGAGAAAAATGTGCTATCGCTTTAAACTAAAATTTCCTCTATTTTTTTTAATGTTGTATGATTATGATCAATCAATTAGAAACCATGACATATAATAATAACATCTCAAAAAATTAGACCGGAAGCTTGAAATTATTAAGTACTATAGTTGTTGGACAGTAAGTAATAGTAATCGCTTGAAAATCAAATTTTGTAATCTGTTTCCTCTGATTCAATAATGAATTTTTTCTGTAATCTATGATTAAGATCAGTCTTAGAAACAGGACAGATGTGAGTATCCTTTGAAATTAGACATATAATAATAACATCTTTAAAAACAGACTAGAAATTTGAAATCATCAAGTGCTATAGTTTTTTGACAAGTAATGGTTGTCTGTTGTTTTGACAAGTCTTGGAAGTGACAAGTCCTTAAAGCAGCTACATTCTAAATCGAAGTACATACATTCTGCATTGAGATCAAAATAAACAACTGCAGTGGCTGTGAAAGTCTTAGTAATTTTGAAAACTTTGGTAGTAGATATGATTATCAATGCTATTTTTCAGCGCTTTGCATATTCCTTCATCTGCTTGATAATATGTAGGTGCCACTGGTAGCCAGCTAATAGGTCTACATATTAAATAAATTGAACTGAGGGTCAAGACTGAACTCTTACTGAACTTCATAGAGTGACTGACTACTTACGTTTGCATAGAAACACATAAACTGTAAACACTTCACACAACACTTTCACTATTTGTAGCTGCGATTGCTTGTTCTAAGCTTCTAATTAATCCTTATTAACGGGAGCCTCATTATTAAGATTTCGATAATGTTTACATTCATACATTGTAGGTTAGAAATCGGAGGTGATGCAATCAGACATACGCTTTATATCAATCGGTTGGAAAAGCGGAGCTTTATGCCATATTGTTAAAATTATAACATGAATAGGGGCTTACAATCATATTTTTATCGTATTTATAAACCGATGATGATTTCAATAAATTGATGAACGTCAAAGAATAATTGCAGCCTTTGGCGGTAGACATCGCAATCTGTAAACATAAAAAAACTACTAGATTCATCCGATTTTAATGGCTCTAGTCCGGTCCGTTTAGGACAATGGATATAGAAATTTGAATCTTTCGAAAATGTAGATTTTCACGCGCAAAAAAGGACAATTCTATTTGGCGTGATCCAATATGGATGAAGCGATAGTCATGAAGCCGAAAATGGCACGTTTTGACGTTCCGCTCGCACTCGCTCGCTTCGTAATACGATCATATCTACAATACCCCGCCTAACAGGAATCCGGGGATCTGGAGGGGAAATTCAAAATTGAAACGTCAAACTAAAATTATCTGCATATCTTTAAATTTTGTTAATCTGCCGAGTTTAAAAAATGCGATCGGGTAACGTGTCGTATGTCGGTTTAATCAGGAGACTTTGGCCTTTCGTTTTTGCGAAAAAAAATCGTAGCCACGTCGCTCCGTAACGCAGCGGTCCGTATCGACGAAGACAAAGTACGCCGAAAAAACGGTTGTCATCGGTACTTTTGAGGCGCTCAAAGTTTACTTTTTCGAAATTGACGGTAATTCTGACGGTCAGAATCGTTTCGTCAGCTCATTATCGTTATTTTTCGATAGCTGTATAATTTTTTTACTCGCTCACGTACGGTAGTAATAAGCGAGGACAGAGCCGGATGACAAGGTGACTTTTTCACGCGTCGAAAAGTTGCGTATTGTCGAGGAATTTTTAAAAAATCGAAACTTTTCAACGTAAACGAATAATAGAAACGGATAAGATTGCGATCCCGTATTCGAAGTACGGGCTTTCTTATGCGACAGTCGCCAGGTCCGTATCTTCGTTATCTTCGGAGGAGATAGACCGTGGACGGCGATAAGCGCGTTTCATAAGCAAAAAAGTCATTCTTGACGACGTTCGAGGTTCGTTTATTCGAAACGGGTGCCGTAAACGAAAAAAGTCTCTCCGCGTAATTCGTAGCGCTAGTCGAGATGTACGAAACGCGGCGCGCGAAATTCTTTTCTCTTCGGCGTAAGGGATATCGAAGTTTTTACCGCGACTTGCGTTTTTCTCGCGTTTTTTAACATTTCTTAAAAAAAAACTAAGACGCGGACCGCGATCGGTTCCGCCCTAAAGTGTGCGCCCGTCGTTTAGCTATCGAACGAGACCGATCTCGAGTCGATATTTCGATAAACGGCGAAACGAGTGTGAAATAACGCCGCGTACCGTCCGAAAACGGTCGATTTTTCGACTTTACCGGCCGTTTTCGATCCGATCCGTTCCTCTCGCCGCGACGGCTCTCGCCCGCCCGTAAAGCGCCGAGTTTCTAGTTTCCGAAACGGTACCTCCTTCCTTCCGAACGTTTCGCGAACCGGGAAAAAACCGAAAAAACCGCGTCGACGTCGCCCGCCCAAAATTTCTAACGTCACGTGACCTCTTCCTTAAAACAATCGATCACCGCTTAATATAGTCGACTAGCGCAGTTTCTGGCATGCTAACGCTATGCCAAATATTGTACGTTGATGTCTTTATTTAAAACCTCACGTAGCGCAGTTGCTGGTATGCTAATGCAATGCTAGCGATAACTATCACTAATCATTTCTATCCTTTGGCATCTTTGATCTGTTAACTGGTATCTGGTGTATGGTGTCTGGTATCTGGTATCTGGTATCAGGTATCTGGTATCTGGTATTTGGTATCGGTGTCTGGTATCTGGTATCTGGTATCAGGTATCTGGTGTCTGGTATCTGATATCTGGTATCTGGTATCCGGTATCCGGTGTCTGGTATCTGGTATCTGGTGTCTGGTATCTGATGTCTGGTATCTGGTATCCGGTATCTGGTGTCTGGCATCTGGTATCTGGTATCCGGTATCCGGTGTCTGGTATCTGGTATCTGGTGTCTGGTATCTGATGTCTGGTATCTGGTATCCGGTATCTGGTGTCTGGCATCTGGTATCTGGTGTCTGGTGTCTGATATCTGGTGTCTGGTGTCTGGTATCTGGTATCTGGTATCTGGTATCTGGTATCTGGTGTCTGGTATCTGGTATTTGGTATCTGTTATCTCTTTATCTGGTATCTGGTTTCTGGTGGCTGGTATCTGGTATCTCGTATCTGGTGTTTGGTATCTGGTGTCTGGTATCTGGTATCTGGTATCTCGTATCTGGTATCTGGTTTCTGGTGTCTGGTATCTGATGTCTGGTATCTGGTGTCTGGTGTCTGGTATCTGGTGTCTGGTGTCTGGTATCTGGTATCTCGTATCTGGTATCTGGTTTCTGGTATCTGATGTCTGGTATCTGGTGTCTGGTGTCTGGTATCTGGTATCTGGTGTCTGGTATCTGGTGTCTAGTATCTGGTGTCTAGTATCTGGTTTCTGGTATCTGTTATCTTTTATAAGTTATCAGTTTTCATTTTTAATTTTTAATTTTTAATTTCTAATTTCTAATTTCTAATTTCTAATTTCTAATTTCTAATTTCTAATTTCTAATTTCTAATTTCTAATTTCTAATTTCTAATTTTTCGATTTTTGATTTTCGATTTTTCGATTTTTCGATTTTTTATTTTTCGATTTTTCGATTTTCGATTTTTCGATTTTTCGATTTTTCGATTTTTCGATTTTCGATTTTTCGATTTTTCGATTTTTCGATTTTTCGATTTTTCGATTTTTCGATTTTTCGATTTTCGATTTTCGATTTTTCGATTTTTCGATTTTTCGATTTTCGATTTTCGATTTTTCGATTTTTCGATTTTTCGATTTTTCGATTTTTCGATTTTTCGATTTTTCGATTTTCGATTTTTCGATTTTTCGATTTTTCGATTTTCGATTTTTCGATTTTTCGATTTTTCGATTTTTCGATTTTCGATTTTTCGATTTTTCGATTTTTCGATTTTTCGATTTTTCGATTTTTTTTTCGATTTTTCGATTTTTCGATTTTCGATTTTTCGATTTTTCGATTTTTCGATTTTTCGATTTTTCGATTTTTCGATTTTTCGATTTTTCGATTTTTCGATTTTTCGATTTTTCGATTTTTCGATTTTTCGATTTTTCGATTTTTCGATTTTTCGATTTTTCGATTTTTCGATTTTTCGATTTTTCGATTTTCGATTTTCGATTTTTCGATTTTTCGATTTTTCGATTTTTCGATTTTTCGATTTTTCGATTTTTCGATTTTTCGATTTTTCGATTTTTCGATTTTTCGATTTTTCGATTTTTCGATTTTTCGATTTTTCGATTTTTCGATTTTCGATTTTTCGATTTTTCGATTTTCGATTTTTCGATTTTTCGATTTTTCGATTTTTCGATTTTTCGATTTTCGATTTTTCGATTTTTGATTTCGATTTTTCGATTTTTCTATTTTCGATTTTCTTCGATTTTTCGATTTTTCGATTTTTCGATTTTTCGATTTTTCGATTTTTCGATTTTTCGATTTTTCGATTTTTCGATTTTCGATTTTTCGATTTTTCGATTTGATTTTTTTGATTTTTGATTTTCAATTTTCAATTTTTCATTTTTCATTTTTCATTCTTCAGATTTCAGTTTTCATTTTTTAGTTTTCAGTTATCAGTTATTTGTTATCTGTTATCTGTTTTCTTTTATCTGTTACTTTTTATCTGTTATCTGTCATCTTTTATCTGTTATAAGTTATCTGTTATCTGTTATATGTTACCACCTGTTACCTGTTACCACCTTTTACCTGTTATCTGTTATTTTCCATATAGCATTGAAAATATCCTGTATACAATTGTATAACAGACTCAATTTATGTGAGATGCCGGCAACGTCGCATGTGTTGTTGTTAATACCATACATGGCGTTATAAAATCTTCCATGTAGCAAATTGTATAGCAGACTTAGATTTATATGAGGATCGTCGCATAAATCTAGCTATAACACGACTTGCAAAAAAATGGCGCTTGACACTGACATATGTCAACCGTGTTCGTCTATGGATAGCAGTGGACTATGCTTTCTTCAGTGTATATGTTTTCTGTTTTGTA
>CAVLJG010003177.1:0-30577 GCA_963669975.1 Acanthoscelides obtectus | reverse complement strand
CTGCAGACCTTGTAGTTTACGCATATATGACTTAGCTAATAAGCACCAAGCCGCACATGCGTAGGTTATTGCATGTCTGATGGTGGTTTTGTATATCCGAATCTTATTGACCAAACGCAATTTTGATATTCTACATAAAACAGAATGCAATTGCCGAAATGTAATTTGGAATTTAATTTTCATCAATGTGTGACTGCCAAGTCATACCCTTGTCGAGTGTAAGACCTAAGTATTTGGCTTTGTAAGCCCATGGTATCGAAACATCATCCACAGTAATCTCTGACGGGGCACCACGGCGCTTTTTTGTAAAATAGATAGCCTGTGTCTTTGAAAATTAATTTTGATTAGCCACCGATTCGCCCACTCTAAAACCTCGTCCACCACTTCTTGCAGCCTGTCATTGACTATGTCACTGGAACATGACTGGGCTACTAATGCGGTGTCCTCGGCATAGAGTAGACTTCACAGTCGCGGGGATGGGGGACGTCGTGAATGAAAATCGAGTATAAGGGTGGTCTTAAGACCGATCGCTGCGGAACACCGGCCAGAATGCGCCGTGTTGTAGAAAATACACTGTTAAGTTTGATTCTAAATTTCATTCCTTCTAGGAAGGATTTGAGTAGTTTTAATAGCCAAAAAGGGAAACCGTTTTGAATAAGTTTATAGAGGAGACCTGCGTGACACACCTTGTCAAAGGCTTTTGCAACATCCAGAATCACTGTACACACCAGGAAATTATCAGATGAAAAGGATTTAGAATACAGCTGCAAACAGGTAGTTGAAAAAAAGTAAAAAAAATGGACGTACCACCTTAAAGTGATGGACAATTATTACGAGTCACCCCCTTAGTCGATACTTCTACCTGCGGTAACAAAGTACAAAACAAAGCTTCAAGCTATTTATTCAGCACAGCATGTAGTTTTTAACACTGATCAGTATAAGTCGCGATGGGTGAGAGTTATTTTATATTACTCAAGTAAGTGGAATGTCGGTATATACATCTGTAGGTTTGTGAAATGCATATTATTATGAAAATTATACCAAGCGGAAAACGATTGGACAATTCAACTCTGGACAATCACAATTAACATATTAATTAGTGGTATAGAGAGAATCATCAAACTGTAAGCTGGATGATGATTTCCCGACAATTACGGAAGACGCAGTTCTATTGTGTTTCCGTATGCATCCGTTTGTTACTTTGTTAATCGTAGTCAGATTTAGGTTTCATTCATGCTGTTTGCTAGATACAATGGAATGAGTGATATAGAGTACACTGTGTGAAACACGTGAATGGCTCGTGAATGACTATGGGCGATGGTCAAATGTATATACACGGTGAATCAAACAAATATAAAAACTTGCAGAAAGTAGCTTTCTCTGAAAAAGTATTTTGCTGCGATCAGTTTTTAATATGATCGGCACAAATTAGTCCCTCTTAGAAAGTCTCCATGGGCGAAAGGTTTAATTATCATCGCATTCCGTATTACAAAAGGCCCAAGCTTTAACAGTTCTTACGCAAAATGTGCCTGGTTAAATTCCCCTCTAGACACCTAAGCATGCCATTTTTTCAGTAAAATAGTACACCTGCGGCCTCTTCTAGAGATATCCCAGCCCCCGCCACAATTAGCAGATTACAAGAGTGTCCAATATTCCGTGGACTTAGAAGTACCACGTATTTTTAGGCTTTAAGTAAGTCGATTTGACATGATTTACCTGTATGTAATTGTTCGTTCGTTAGAGGGCGTCAAAGTTTTCTTTTTAACGCACACTTTTTCAGATATCTTTAGAACCGGTAATCCTTTTTGGATGAAATTCGGAACACGTGGTTTGCTAGACGTTCTAATATTTGACTATAACAGAAAACCCAAAATGGTTGAGGAAGGGTGAAAACTACCCCCACCCCTGCATAAATTATAGCAGATTTCTTTCGCAACTCCGCCAACGACTCTGAATATATTTCATTTGAAAGAGCCTTTTGTTTACTTCATTTTTTGTCCCTTATAAAAACAGATCATCTCACATGAATTATGAAAAAAAAAATTTTTTACGAAGCTGGTTTCTAAAGAAATCTAATTACATCAAGTGTTAAAATCTAGTAGGCATCTACTTGACAGAAATGTGGGAAGTCATGTCAGTGTCAGATGAATTATGTCGAAAAATATTAACGGGGAGCACTGTTAACCGGGATTTAAATGAACAACTCATTCGTTCTTCCCACGTTCAGCTAGCCCAGGAATTATTTCCTGCTGACCATCACTCAAGTTTGAGAGTGGTACACCCTGTAAAATAAATTCATATGATTTTGAAAGGAATACCTACGTATCCATCAGTTTCAAATTAATGATACTGCTGGATTTTGTGTTAGTTTTTTATGAATGGGCAGATGATAAATAGACAGACATAGAAACAAGCCGCCAGACCATCTTGAAATTTTTTTTTTAATTTTCACCCCGCATATATGTAAGTGAAATAAAGTCATCCGTAGTTTCTCGTGATCCCTTCAAGATTGAAGAAAAATCGGATTTTACACCTTGATATCTGCGAAAACTAGGTAGCCAAACATATCCATATACGTTTGTTTTCTCTATTTGAAGATTTGCGATAGATTATTAGTTCTAATTCCATATTTCCACAACATGTAATGTTTACAATCCTTGTTATCGATACAATCGCACTATACCTACTTATTAAATGAAACAGGTCCGGGATAAGAGCATGTTATCTACAACTCTAAATTATTTGTACAAATACATTTTACGATAAATATTGATCTCAGTGTCGTCTTTGTTTGCTTATGTTTTATAGGGAGATACTCCGAGACTGATATTGTCAATGTTTCGCGCTTGACATATTGCCGAAATTGTCAAAAACGATCTACGAAGACTAGACGTACCAGAAGAGACCAAAAACAGAAAAGCTTGATTAGAAGTTGTTAACAGAATATAGGCTTGAAGTGCTGAATTTGTACTGGGTATTTCAAATTCGACCCTCGCCACTGAGATCTCGAACAATCTTGCGTTTTAGGTAAATAAAAAATTCCGGTTCGAACGTTTTAAAATTCAAATTACTTCCGGAGACAAAGGGGAAAAGAAAAAATTTCCCAAAATTGTTTGAAATTTTCCTGACTTAATTTGTATTGCGATTTAAAAATGGATTGGCGATCAGAATTTCAATATGACGTTTCCAGTATTATCCTCCAGCATCAACTTTTTTTTTCTAGGAACGCCATATTGGATTTTTGCACAGATGAATAGAGAATTTAATTCTGATTTCAAAAATGTATAAGGTGCCATAGATTGACATTGCCACGATTTCATTTAAAATTATCAGTCATGTATTTCATGTAGCAGATTTGTCACAAAATCTTTTATTTTTTTTGACTTAGTTTGAGATGCGATTTTGAAATAAATTGCAGGCTGTCAAGGCCACTTTTTCTCCTCAAGATGAAGTGTTCAAATTATCAATTCTATGTTTCTTCTTGCAACTTCCATCACCAACTTGTTTTTTTCATATGAACGCTATACCAGAGTTTTGTACATTTAAGTGCTACTAAGAATATTCAATTAAATATGTGAAGTTCATCGTGACAATAAATGTAACATATTCATAATAAATGCAAAATCAAAAATTGTGTTCGATTGCGCAAAATTGCAATAGTCCATAAGAAAAAAAAAACAAGGTTGAGTATATTAGTCGAAAGCAGAAACGTCTAATTGATAAAATTATCAACACCCTCTGTTTCAAATAAAACCAGGAAATAAACGATTGTTCGATAAACCCGGTTTAAGAAACAAATTACTGATCTGATAATGTCAAGTCCTACCTAGAAAATTTAATTTTTTTGAAATAACTGAGGTTTGGATGTACAAGTATGTACAACATGGCGTCCATTAAAAAATAGAGTTGGTGCTGGAGGATGAGAGACAAAACGTCATATGAAATTCTAATTATACCATCTTGTAGATAAGGAAAAGTGACGATGTCAATGAGCATTTTGTTTTTTAAGTCACACTACAAAGTCAAGAAAAACTTTAAACGCTTTTGCGAAAATTCAATTTTTCCTTCAAAACTTCTAAGCGGCATCTTGTTAGCTACCCAAATGTGCAGCTTTTGCCCCCATATATGCCACTTCTTATCTCGTACCGTTTCAGAGATCCCAATGGTTAGGGTCGAATTTGAAATACCCGGCTCAGGGTAGCAAGCTGATATCCTGAGCGTTAACATTGATGCGTAGAAACTATATTTTACCTTTCGCTAAGATATAGTATCTGTGCATCAATTTCAGCTCAGCATAAGCTACACCCATACAAACTTTCTGGTGCAGAATTAAACTGCAGGACTAGAAAATGGGATACCGGGATACAAGCTAAAATATTTCTACACCACTGACCTTGGCACTATTTCACTAAGCATACACTTTTTGTGTGAGTCATTTTTATTGAGATGGTGGGATTACATCAAAGTTAACTTTCCAAATCCGCGTAACATAAATTATTTCTATTGTAAACCAGAATATAGAATATCCTGTTCCAGGTAATGCTGCGTTTGCTCACTTCTATATGTAAACATGAAGGTTGTTCACACTTAACACACGTTTCTGCAACTTGTTTTGAATCAACCTTTCCGTTCTTCAATTAGTCCCCTCAAGATGTGCAATAATTTATCAGTTTTTTGACGTTGGTGTGCTTATACGTCTTCAACTCCAGTAATTATATGCACCTATTAGGGATATGTCACAGAAACTCCTATACGTGGTCCCCCGATGGACGAGCGTCGTGCGTTACAGTCGGCAATCCCATCCTCACTCCCGTGAGCTTAGTGCACGTGGACGGTGAAGGCCAATATCGTCATTTACGCAACAATCATGTGCGCCTGCAGGAATTTCTCTCAGGAGGAGGAGGAAGGTAATTTAATTTTTTTATATACATGTTCGTAGCTAACTTCTTTCGCAGAAGGGCTTACTTGTGTGCCATACATATGGTAATCCTTCAAGAACTGATGACAGCGTTGCGTGGCAGTTCAGAGACAACTCACTTGACGGTATTTTTTAAAAGTTCGAACACACCATGTTAAGTATGGAATCTGTAACCTGGGAAGACCCAGCCATTGTTTACATTATATATTATATTTAAGAAATCGTGAAAAAAAATGAAAAGCCAGACTTCTGAATGCAAGTTTTTTATTCTAGTGACAAACTATAATTGTCAGGTGATTATAATTTTCCACTTTTCATTGCACAATTTAAATGACATCAACATGTAAAGTTTTAAATTGCATGTTTAGTAATATAATACTTGAAACTTATCCTGTGGTGTTCATGCTGATGCAAATCCATGGTTGACAACTAAATCAAACCTCATATGTTTGAATTACTTCTTACTACTGACGTTTCGGCAACCATGCTCTTTTTCAAAGCAGGTGACATCTCATTTGTCTTTTCTTCTAGTTGGTATTTTGATTATCGCTGTCTGGGTTTTTATTTTTATATCCAGGATGTTTCTGAATAGTTAAATTCTCAGTAAATTAGTTACTGTGGCATACCATTTTTTGTTGGTGTTAATTTCAATGCTTGGATTGTAATTTAATAAAACTATACCATCTACAAAACGGGATGTGTAAAACTTGGAATGCTGCAACCATTGTGCATTCTAGATCGCACGCGATACTTGTGATTGCTAAGCTACAAAAAATAAACATAATAGAAACACTGTTGCTTTTATTACGAAGCAATTGATTCTCTATGTATTATAATGTCAGTAAAGAAAGCTAATCTACAGTTATAATGTAGTACAAACATACTTATATGAATCCTACATTATTTTTTAGAAAGTCTTCCTTGCGTTTCTTTGCTAGTGGGTACAACTAACTTGCCGTTGGCAGAAATCGTATTGTAATTTTCAGCCAGTCATCCGTCTCAATCCAGAATGTGTTGGCAATATTTTTAATTGTATTACTCTTGTTGTCTTTGGCAATTTATACTCGCTACCCAGGATACAACCATGGCTCACAGTATTTCTAAAACAACCTAATCTGAAAGCTGTATTCTAAATAAGTTTATTTATTTATTTAGGTAATGCCTTCAAGGAGATTTAATATTTATTTTCTATGCTTCTATTACAGCGTCTTATGCAATTTTCCCTAATCTAAAGAAATGCAAGATTTAAAAAAAAATCAGGGAGAGTCCCTGAATAACGGGTCAATGTCTCGTTGGCATAGAGAAACCAAAAAAATAGTGTGAGGCCAAAAATCGCTTTTTGAGTTTTATCAAAATTCAACAGAAGTTCCAGAAATTCTCATAGCAAATGTCCTACAAGGCTCTCCTACAGAAATACAGGCTCCCATCTATGCCAAGATATGCCAGGCTGATTAAACAAAGCTAAGGAACGAGAACATCGGTCCTGAACTGTTGTTGGAAGATACCGGTTGACTGTCAAGCAATCATCGACTACTAATGCTGCATTTGCATTATTCATTGATCTGAAATCCGAGAAATAGTACTTCGACACCTCGATAACACTATGTTGTTTTCTTGTGAGAGAATAATATAAGACACAACAGTTTGAGCTTGCGTTAGCGAAGCAAAATATCTCCGTATTTGGGATACAATAACAAACCATAAGCAAAAATCCGGAAGAAATAAACATACGGCCCATCAGTCGGCTGGGAGAATATGAATTAGATCATTCCTTCAAAGGTACTCAATCAAGTTGGACTACAATCTACAGAGTAACCAGGAAGGCAATTGTTGTTTAATTTCATGTACACGTTTAATGTTTTGATCTTCATTCAAAAATATAAACGCTAGTCTTAGTACCTGAAATTGTTACTAAGGTATAACATAGCTGTGTGTCCAACAATTTGCGATAAGCTTGAACTTATCGCGCTAATCCTACCTCAAAAAGATAATTCACCCTGTATACATTCAATCATTAGCAAACAATACGACTCTATCGAACTCTACCTTCTTAAGCAAAATGGAACAGGTCCGGGATTGAGTGTGCGGTTGAAATTATTATCAACGTGTATTCAATTCACAAGCATCTGTACATCATTTTGGAATATGAAAGGTAATCGATTTTAAGTGATAATGCTAATAATAGATTTTATTTTTAGCGATTTGTATCACCGACACCTTGTCTGGAAGATTTTTTTCTGTATGGCATATCGTGGCTTAATTCGAACATTTATATTACATATCGTACCTAATACCTATTTACAACTAAAACAATATCTATAAAATAATAATAAAAAGTATTTTCGTAGAGTTATAATTCAATATATGATAGGGAATACACAGGGAAACAGTAATAAAATGATTTTTACTAACATCGTGGACAAAACGTTGAAGTCTTCTTAAGTGCTCAAAATAACACTGTAGGCGGATTAGGCTAAAAAGTCCGTACGGGGATGTTTTCTGGGTTAGGATTTCACTAAAGTATTGAAGACTAAAGAATGAGGAAGTTTCCTATTTTTTGAAACCCACTCAAAGTGTATGGTCTATGTAAAGTGAAGCACAGCACTGAAGACATTTTTTTGAATATCTCAAAAAATGACAGTTACGCTGCCCAGAAGTTTCTTATTTGGAGAATCATCGTGATGCTGAGCGAGGTCGTCACATGACACATCTACCATCGCTACCACAAAGCGATGCACCCGACATGCACGCTTCGCACCATTTACACACATTTCAAATGGGTAAGAAATGGGTCAGATCGATTTACAAATACTGTATTGTACGATTGTACCTAGTTGTGCAAATACAGTCTTAGAAAATCATGTTTGCCCGTGGCAAAACATAGAGGAATTAGAAGGAAGTGGTACGGGGTATTGAGCAGGGACAGGAATGATAAATTTGCCTTTTCCGGAAATCTTGTACTGCTGTAAATGTTTGATGTTATAGTGGATATTTAGTAAAAAATGGATTTCGGAGTCAATGGTACGTATAGATATAGTTATTATGATACTGCATTGTATTACTTGCTAAACGGGACAAACATTCAAAAATAGAAAAGCTAGTGTACCATGCCGTGTTGATATGTTGCTATTTTTTTGGGTTTGACCTTTATTTGAAATTGAATATACTTAACTTACTCTATGTCACAAAATTAAATAAATAAAATCGTGACTTCATTCCAAAAATTGACTTTACAATTTATAATCTTGAAAATGTTTCATGGAATGGCGTGTTTCATAAGTAGCTATGCGAATATTCAATTGTTTTTATAGAAAAAAATGTACAAAGTATAACCTTATTTATACATGCAGCTAAAGACCACAGATGAAAAGGTTCGTTTATTAAAATCTAAAAAAAATTCAATATCTTAAAAACGGTGACACTTTTATATAGGTAACTTTTTGTTATTTGCGAGGTCAGTCCAAAGCCTTCTCCTTACACTTACTTCATTAATTTTAAATTTCTTTCATACGGATCATGTTTGCAATTTGATGTCGATTTTTTTCAATTATACATTTTTTGTTTTCATTTTTGAATTTTGTTTTATTTGAAATATTTCTTATATATAAAATAAAAAAGTACATTGTTAAAAACAAGGTTTTATTCAGCGGTTCATAAAATAAGCTAAAAATACAAAAACATTTTTTCGAATTGTAAATATTTAAATGATAATGAAGTTTTTTCATCTCATTTAAAATAAAAGCGTTTTACACCTTTTTTAAAATCTGTTGTCAAAACGTGGCATTATTTTATTTGAAAACGAAATGGAGGAGTGATAATTAATATCGATTAAATACTTCCATCGGACAAAAATATTCTTAAATTCTCACTTTTTTCATATGTACTCCTTTTCATATTATTTGGATCGGCTTTTTCAAAGGATGGACATTGACATAACATACATGTGTGACTTGACGGTCCGTTGCTGTGATATTACATAAAATAAGCTAAAAATACAAAAACATTTTTTCCAACTGTGAATATTTGAATGATAATGAAGCCTCTCCTCTCATTTAAAAATAAAATTGTTTTGCACCCTTTTTAGAATCTGTTGTCAAAACGTAGCATTCTTTTATTTGCAAACGGATTGAAGGAGCGATAATTAATATCGCTTAAATACTTACAATCGGAAAACAATATTCTTAAATTCTTCGTTCATTTCATGAACAGCTAAATAAAAGCTTGTTTCTAAAAATGTATTTTTTATTTTTTACTTTTTAGCATGAATGATGTCAAATAGCTAATTCGGTAATTTCTACATAACTTTCATCTTTTTTATTAATGTGATATTTATATTATAAAATTTCGGTAGATATAAGTTATTATAAATCGATATTTTGGAATTTAGAATGACGTCATTTGCTTATCCTGTTTCTCTCGAAAGCCCTTAAATTTTATACCCATATTGGATTTATAATGATACCACCTTGCCATGTTATGTTTCTCTCTTAAGCTCTTCATTCTGATACCTATATCATAGGCATGACCCACGACTTCTTGGCGCAGTCGCTATATTTGATGATCCCACTTTGCTTATTGCGTTTCTCTCATACAGCCCTTTTATTTGACATCCATGTCTGTGACAATTGTAAGTCTCCATTTTTCGACGGCCGCCATATTGTACTTAGAGTGATGTCTCTATTCTTATTGCGTTTCTCTCTTCAAATTACTACTACTAACTATTGTCGAATAGGTCAATTTAAACAAAAGCTTGTAAAGCAGAAAACCACTTCAGTTCCTCAGCCCATAACACCGTCATTTCCTTTATACACGTATATCGGCATATTTTTACCAGCCTTCTTAGAAATATTATAGATAAGGTGAGAACCGGATATAATTTTTATAGATAATATTTTCAGGCATATCACAAATCTCTGTTGACATGGAAAGCGTGATGTTCCCAATTAGCACCACGTCGCGCGGCTGGTGATTAGCAAAGTGTTCAGTTTTTCAAAGCAAATAAACAGAATCACAGACCAATTATCCTATCAAGAGTATCAAGTTAAGCATCAGGTTTGCTGTAATTTGCACTGTGTCGGCATTCATAAGACAAGTTACATTCATGAAGCCAGTAACGTCTAGTATATTCACAATGTGGTACGCAAGGTTGTGAGAAAATCTCGAAGAATCAAATCACCATAGAAATTTGTAGTTACGGTTTGTCACTAGGTGAAAATCAATTATGATCCTTTACAGTTTCGAAAGCTCTTATTACTATAGAGGAAAAGTATCCTAACTTGTTTGACCTAGATCATCTTTCATAATTATTTGTAGGTATTTGCAGCCTCTATACCTATACCTACTAGCTGTTATCCCGAACTTCGCATCAAGTTGTAACTAACATAACACGTTGTTTTTATGCAGTGCTATATCTTCGGATGCTTTTGTTAATTTATTGATTATTCCACCCTAAGATCAAAATGTAAATATCCACAATGACAGAAAGAAAGGATGGATCCTTCATGTATTATTCTTTAGATGATATTTTGTGATTGTCTATTTGTGTATGTTTGTTACAGTGAAATTTAAAACACATATGTAATAGGACATCGAATAACGTATAGGCTACTTTTGGTACTGTAAAAATCCCATTCGCGTATAATATCGTAAACAGGAATGCTAGTCAATTAAAATAAGTACATTGTTAAAGATGCTGTCCTGCCAAATTTCTGGTTCAAAAAGGTTATTAGGTATACATTTGTAATAGAATTAGACTAGTTAGTTTATAGCCAATTCTTAGAGACCTAACAGAAAACCCCAAAGACTTTCAAGCAAACTTGCGAGTGACCTTCAGCTCCCTCAACCTCGCCCTATTCCAAAATCCATTCCTGACGTCAGTATATGTCAATATACAAATACTGCTTTAAACTACCTTCTTATCAAAAGTCTATGCCTCTAGGTACAAAAAAACAAAAAACTCATACAAACTTGTGAATGCCTTCAGCCCCCGTTTCCTTAATCGAGTCCTGTTGCAATATTCTTTATTAGCTAACATATCCTGCTAGGAACACCTGCTTGCCAAATTTCATATTCATGGTTCAAATAGGTTCCACGATTTCATGATTAATAAGTACGTGTCTCTCTGCTTTTCATATATCCGCCCTTAGCCATATCGCCAGTCGTTCCTACAATTATTGATTATTATAGTTTTCTACTGTTCCGTGTCAGTAGTCTATTTTGAGGTTATGTTACAAACATCTATTTGCATCAAATAATAATAATAATAATAATAATAATAGTAATAACAATAATTCTTTACTGCCCAACAGAAGCATCCATTTATAGGACAATATAATTGAAAAAGAACCTAATAAAATTAAAGCTGCATAGCGCATAATCGACCTGATTTAGTCGTTTTAGACAAACAGAAACAAACGGGAATCATAATCGATATTGCGGTTCCACTTACGCATAATCTTAAGTCCGTGGAAACTGAGAAATGCTCCAAATATCAAGACCTCAAAATAGAATTAGCACGGATGTGTAAGTTAAAAGAAGTAATGATTATATTATTATCATCATATCAGTGGAAGGGGTGGCCACGAACGCTTTGTCGGAGAATTTGAAAGTCTTGAACCTTCCAAAGGGTAGATGTATACAACTGCAGAAGGCAGTGATCCTCGACACTTGTCGGATTACAAGAAAGTTTTTATCGATATAGGAAATTGAGGGCGGGTCATGATGAATTTCATTCCCACCCAGAGCCACCATCTATAAACATCATTCGAGGTGGCCCACATACTACCAGCTTAAGCTGTGAAAACTCAGGATAATAATTCTTTATTGCCCAACAGAAGCATCCATTTATAGGACAATATAAGTGAAAAAGAACCTAATAAAATTAAAGCTGCCTTCTACCACCTTGATGTTCGCCCTTATTACCCAAGCCCTTTGCGGTGTTTCAAATGCCAGAAATTTGGTCATACATCCCAGAAATGTCCTAATACCGAAATGTGTACTTGTGGTCAACCCAATCAACCAGGAGAGCCGTGCAATGAACATAAGAAATGTATCAACTCTGAAGGACAGCATGCTGCTGATTCTACAGTATATTCAGATAAGAGATAGACCGGATGTAAACAAAAGGTTCGGGTGATTTTCACGCTAACGCCGCCGTCTCGACGTAAAACAGGAGCCCTCATTGGTCAATTCGCAATTAAATGCCTATGCCGAGCGCAGAGCAGGCAGCAGTCGTATCAAGGCAGAGTCACATTCAGGTTCAGACGTGTTACGTATGTCGTGTGCATCATTGCAATTTGATATTTCTTTGGACGTTTTCGTTTGTTATCTTATTAAGTTGTTGAGTTTGTCGTTGTTATTGTTATACCTTGTTATTGATTGTTATTGTTATCAACTGCTTGCGCAAAATGCCCAGTAGTACAGATACTGCCGATGAAGTTGTAAACTCCTGTAGTCCACCTAGGAAACGCTCTAAAAAAAGACACCTGAGTGCAGAAATGAAAGAGGTCATTTTGAATATATATATAAGATCGAGCGCGAGGAGAACGAGGCATCAACCATCAAAGAAATTGTTGTGAATGTTTCTCACAAAGTTGGGGTGTGTCGCGCATCAGTGTTTAATGTGTTAAGACAATACAAAAAAAATCACACCCTTTCTGAGCTAATGACCAGTAAACATCGCAAAAGTATTGTTAAATCATTGGATGAAGTGTGCATGAATTCTTCTGCAGGAGGTAAATGGAGATACAACGTTGCCAAATTTCAAACGATCAACTTTCCATGCGTTACTGAAGCATTTAAATTTCAAATGGAAAAAACGGGGTCGCAATAGTTTACTACTGGATAGAGAAGAAATTGTGCTATGGAGGAGGGATTATTTAACAAAAATTGGGAAATATAGAAATCAAAACAGGAAGATTTATTACCTTGATGAAACGTGGGTAAACGCAGGACACACTACAAGTAAAGTATGAGTTGATGATTCTGTAACTTCATCCAGGAGGGCCTTTCTAGATGGACTGTCCACCGGATTAAAAAATCCAGCAGGTAAATACGAGTAATAGACAACAATCGGATGTTTTTCAAACCTTGGGAACAAGGTTCTAAACATTAATTCCAGGGGGCAGATAAAACATATTACAAGTAACAAAACTTTTATAACTTTCGATAAACTGCGTGGATGTTTTATTGTCATTTTCATTTGTTAGAACTTTTTTAAGCCAAGTTTTTATGTGTTTTCGATATTTCAATAATTTTTTAATATAATCTTAAAATATGTCGAATATTATAAACTTAAAAAAAGTTACTAAGTTTTATATTGTGTACCGTTCCTAATATTTCTAATCATTTTAATTCATACTTTAAGCTTTATAAAGTTATAATTTGTTAATATTAATATTTGCGCATATTTCAGGTTCCTGATCATTCATTTTTAAAGGTTTATAACTTTAAATTAAATTGTGAAGCGCTGAGTAATCATACGACGTTCAATATTCTTTTTTTTCATATGACTAAATAATCCCAATTATAGCAATCTGATACTCATGTCTCAATGTTTTTTCGCTGAATGTGATGAAAACATTTGAAAAAGGTTCGCTTATTGAAATAAATCTACACCAGTTAGTACTTCGATTTCCAGGTAAAGGGAAAAGGCTCATTATCTTCCATATTGGCAATGAGGATGGATTTGTTGTTGACGGTCTGTGGTACTTTGAGTCTAAGAAAACTGGAGATTACCACGAGGAAATGAATGGCGAATCGTTTGAACAGTGGTTTTCAAAAATTTTACCGAACTTAGAGGAAAACGCAGTAATTGTGTTGGATAATGCGCCTTATCATTCTCGAAGAATGGAGAAGGTCCCAACAACGGCTTCAAGGAAAGTTGATGTTCAAAATTGGCTCCGCTCGAAAAATGGATCACAAGGCGGAATATCAAAAATACGCCATTGACGAAATGGCAGCAAGTCAAAATAAAACTGTGCTCCGTTTACCTCCATACCATTGCGAGCTCAATCCCATTGAGCTCATATGGGCAGAGGTTAAAAATTATATAGCTAAGCACAATACAACTTTTGAATTTTGTGACCTCAAACGACTTTTCAAAGAAGCACTAGAATTAATAACAGCGCAAAAATGGGAAAACTGTATTAAGCACGTGAAAGACAAAGTTGAAAAGAGAATGTGGGAACTGGACAATATTTTAGAGGAACAAGTCGAGCCATTCATTATTGACGTTGGTGCTTCAGGCAGTAGCGATGATGAAAGCTCATCAAGCTCATCTTTCCAATAAAAGATGTCGTTCATCAAATTCGGTAAGTTATAAGTAATTATAAAGCTACTGTTTTTTAATTAATTATTGACATTTTTGAACCCATTTTGGCAAAACCTATTCAAGAATCTACTTTCTGACAATGTTCAACCATGCACATTTTTTTACGTTTTGAACGTTTTAATTTGGTTACATATTTACCTAGAAATCAAAAAATATACCAATCAATATTCTAAAAGCAAGTTTAAGAGATATACGATTATTTTTAATTTAGGCTAATTTAAACGCCATTTTGAGATTATATTCGACTGTATTTCACCAAACATCAGGCGGCATCCGAAGCTGGAAATCGAAGCGAAAATTTTGAAACCCTTATGTATATTTACATCATTATATATTTCTTACCCCACCCCCATATGATCCTATATCCATCACCAATCGTATACACATCGAATTGTGCTAATTTACTACAAAGTTACGCAAAGCAGCATCTACTATCTAAAATATGTACTGCGTAACTCTTAATACGTCCCTGCCGAATGTTACAGCGTTCGATGATCACGTGGTCTTGTTTATGTCCGGTCTATCTCTTATCTGAATATACTGTAGAGAATGTCCGCGGATGAAGGAAGAAGTTGCCATCCAAAGAGTGAGGACGCTAGAAAAAATTAGTTATCTGGAGGCAAAAAGGAAAGTAATTAGCTCATCTCCCCAGTGTCATACGCTCAAGTTACCGCTACCCCAAGTGCTACAGTTAATAAACTTGTTGAAGAACTTCTTCCTCTGCTTTCAAAAACGATAGAAACACAGATTAAACAAACCTTTGATAAATTGTTAAATAGACCAGTACGGACATTGACACCTTTAAATCTACCTCCTCCTAACCAATACCTATCGGATACGTCTACTCAACCATCTCTTTCAGAAAAGAGGAAACGTACTGTTATCCAAACGGATAATGCGGATGATCCCGCAGACGATACTGACGAAAGCTTCTCGTCACAAGCCAGCGGAACATCCTCACTTGCTAGAAAAAAAAGGGATGGCCGAAGGGAAAACCCAGAAAGCCTCCAGATGATAAGACGATTAGTTCCGATTGTAATTGATCTAAACTAGCATTACGTAACGATGACTTCTGTGATATTACTTTGCAAAATGCATTTTTTATCCATATTTTTTATACATAGTTATATTTATATCTTTTATACTCATATATATATATATATATACACCTTTTACTTATAGTTACACTTATTTTTCACAATGTGTTCTATAGTGCAATGGAATTAATGGATATAAACGCACCACCCAGAATTGAAATCACTTCTGTTAAATGAGGCACCCAATTTGTGCATGCCTTCAAGAAACGCATCTAGCAGAGTCAGACAGCATAAACCTACGTGGATATACTTGTTACAGGAAAAATGGCATTAGGAATATTCGTGCCAAAGGCGGCCGTAGCGACCCTTATAAAAGAAGATACCCATCTAATGAAATCATGGTTGACTCACAATTGCAAGCAATCGTAGTACAAATCTTCCAGCCAGTTAAACTAAACTATATGCAACATCTATCTCCCAGACTTCAGCTGGGAATCAAGACCAAATGCGGCAAACTTTTTTTTCAGTTGCCTACACCTTGTGTCTACTGGGCGACTTCAACGCCCATAACCCATTATGGGGATCAGAGAAACTTGATATGCGAGGGCCGCCTTATAGAAGATATCATCAACGAATATAACCTGGTGGTTTTGAACTCAGGATCAGGTACCTTCCTTAATATCCGCTCTCTTAAACTTAGCGCTATAGATCTAACAGTTTGCAGTCCTGAAATTGCACATCTGTTTACTTGGGAAACAATGGACGATCAATTCTCAGATCATCTGCCTATTAGAATAAAATGTGCGACCCCGATGTTCAAACTTCTATTCCTCCCCAAAATGGCAAATAAAAAGGCAAATTGGAGTAAGTTCCAAGAAAACATCAAAGCCCTTGAGTTTAAAGAATCTGTCGAAGAATCTGTTGCAACAGCTCACCGAAAATATCTTGGACGCTGCTAAAGTGAGTATCCCTGTTTCAGGTTATACCTCTCCCATTAATATAAAGCCCAGAGTGTCTTGGTGGAATGATAGATTAGAAAGAGCATTGAAAGAAAAACACCATGCACTTAACATATTTAAAAGATACCCTACACAAGAAAATCTTATACGCTTCAAAAAATGTAGAGCTAATGCGAGGAAAATTTTACTCAACAGCAAAAAAACATCGTGGAAAAATTATGTTTCCTCAATAACCTCTGAGACCCCGACTTCAGAAATTTGGTCAAAGATAAGAGCTATAAGTGGAAGATCATTAAATCTACCAAGTTCTATTCTCATCGGTAATAACCAAGAAATATCCGAAAAGAACGAAATCTTGAATACTTTGGCACAACGATTTCAAATAAATAGTGGGACTGAAAGATATGCTGACAACTTCATCCAACAAAAAAATGAAAGCAGAAGAAGTGGAATTGACTTCGACGAGGAAAATATATCTGAATATAACCTTCCTGTAACTTTGGATGAACTGGAGTACGCACTCGCTGAGGTCAAAAGCTCTTCACCTGGTCCAGATACTATGCACTATGAAATGATACAACACTTACCTGTAAGTGAAAAACAAAAACTACTAGAACTATATAACAAAATATTGATAGAAGGTACTTACCCAAAACAGTGGCAAAACGCAATCATCATTCCTATCCCGAAAGCTGGTAAAGACAGTAAGGATCCCAAAACTACCGCCCCATATCTCTAACATGCTGCCCAAGTAAAATACTAGAAAAAATGTTAAACTTAAGGCTTATTTGGTACCTAGAGAAACATGGATTATTGTCAAAATATCAAATGGGTTTTCGTAGGTATAGATCAACAACAGATCAGCTAGTCTATCTGGAAGCAGCCATTCAAAAAAGCTTTGCTAAAAGGCAACATACAGTAGCAGTATCATTTGACATTGAAAAGCATATGACACTACATGGCGGTTTGGCGTACTGAAAACACTGCATGAATGGGGAATAAGAGGATACATACTACGTTTCATTGAAGGCTTCCTAGAACACAGGTATTTTAAAGTACGTATTGGAAAAGAACTTTCAGCATCATACAGACAAGAGAACGGTATTCCCCAAGGTTCAACTCTAAGCGTGACCCTTTTTCTTGTGGCTATAAATAAGCTAATCGAAAAAGTGCCAATAGAAGTCGGGAAATGTATATACGTTGACGACTTAACAATATTTTTTACTGCAGACAAAATGGAAGATATAGTAGGTACTTTGCAGACATCCATAAATACATTAGCTTACGAGGCCGAAAAAATGGGTTTCTCCTTCTCTCCACAGAAATCAGCATGCATACATTTTTGCAGGCTAAGGAGACATCATGACCCACCAGCTCTGACTTTGAAAGGCACACCAATAGCTAACAGACACCATATAAACATACTCGTATTAGGCATTACCTTGGATGATAAATTATACTGGAAGAATCATATAGAGGAACTCGTAATTAAAAGTAAAAAGGCTCTTAAATATTATTAAATGTCTCTCAAGCATCAGTTGGGGAGCAGACAGGGATGTGTTGCTCTCATTATATAAATCAATAGTCATGTCCAAGTTTGAGTATGGAGCAATAGTATACTCAGCAGCAAGACAATCCCATCTAAGTAGATTAGAGAGAATACACAAGGAGGGTATACGGTTATGCATTGGTGCCTTCCGGACATCACCGAATGCGTCCGTTTTTTGTGAATCAGGCATATCTCCCTTAAGCTACAGAATACAGCAGCTGCTACTGAACTATAGCGTAAAAATATGGGCACAACCCCAGCACAGTAACCACAATATATTATTTGAGGAAGAAGAAATTTCAATTTATCGGTCTAGACCATCCATCACAAAGCCCGCAGGTGCCCGCATCCATAAGCTACTCGAGGATTTAGAAACTCAGATGCCCCCAACCTATAGTCTTAAATACATAGATTGCCCTGTATGGAGGCTGTCACTCCCAGAAGTTAACTTCGAATGCGCCAAATACAAAAAAGGCCACACCAATCCTACATTTTATAAACAGACATTTCTTGATATAATTGGTAAATACCAAAACGTAAGGAGAATAATTTATGCGGATGGGTCTAAAACCGAAGGGGGCATAGGATGTGCATTAACAACTACGGAGATAACCCGCAAATGGCGCCTAAGTCCAATGGCCTCAATTTTCTCAGCGGAATTATACGCAATACTTCAATCCCTAAAATTGATTGATGATGAGGAACAGGGCTTATACATAATCTGCAGTGACTCTTTGAGCTCACTGCAAACTATTTCTGACAAATTCAGTAAAAAAACCCCTTAGTTCAAGAGATTCTCTTGACCACCTACCAGCTCCAACAGAAGAAATCACAGGTCATATATGTGTGGACGCCAGCACACGTAGGAATCCATGGAAATGAAATAGCAGATACAGCTGCCAAGGAAGCCACCAATGGAAGAATACCTCAACATACCAGTCGTGCCTGAAAGCGTGAAAAAATTCATGAGGTTGCAGCTACTTAATGAATGGCAGCAAGAATGGAACTCAACAACCATTTTTTGAAGACGATCAAGCCGAACGTAACAAAATGGAATCTTCCCCATCTGACTCGTAGAGAGCAGGTCGTAATTACGCGAATGAGAATAGGTCACACAATTCTTACACATTCCCACATACTTTTAGGTAATCCACCACCAAGGTGTGAGACGTGTAATGAATTGCTTACTTGGAAGCATATACTGATCGAGTGCCCATCATACATAGCTGCTAGAAGAGCACACAACATAGCTGGTGATTTAAAAGGTTGTTTATCCTCTAATGCCAACGTAGGAGATACATTGAATTTCCTTAAATCTACCAAGCTTTTCCGTAAAGTATAACGTTATTAAATAAGATACTACTATGTAGAAATATATTAGATAGCTGTAGGTCTATGATAGATAAGGAAGCACTGGTGTCGGATAAGTAAGTAAATACAGGGTACCCACGCGTATGTGGGTATTCTTATTTACATTTTTTTTTCTGTGTTTGTCTGTAATAAGTTAATTTTATATGTTTGTTCTTCTTTTTTTATGTATTCAAAAAATCTGAGCTACATCACATAACATCCGAATCACCCAGATGTACCCCTGTGGGTGAATGTGGCAATTGACCATATGGGCAGGAGGAAAGCGGCTAATGGCCTGAGCAGTCGATGCCGCTGTGGGCGGAAAAAAAAAAAAAAGAAGAAGAAGAAGAAGAAGAAGAAGAATGAAGAATAGAAGAAGAAGCAGAAGAAAAGAAGAAGAAGAAGAAGAAAGCAGAAGAAGAGAGAGAATAATAAAGAAGAATAGAAGAGAAGAAGAATAAATAAGAAGAAGAAAGATAAGAAGAAGAAGAAGAAGAGAAGAAGAAGAAGAGAAGAATAAGAATAAGAATAAGAAGAATAAGAAGAATAATAATAAGAAGAATATAATAGAATAGAAGAAGAAGATAATAAGAGAATAATAATAAGAAGAAGAAGAAGAATAATAATAAGAAGAAGAATAATAAGAGAATAAGAATAAGAATAATAAGAATAAAGAAATAAGAAAAGAAATAATAATAAGAAGAAGAATAAGAAATAAGAATAAGAATAAAAGAAATAATAATAATAAAATAATAATAAGAATAATAATAATAATAATAAAAATAAAATAAAAATAAAATAATAATAATTATAAATAATAATAAATAATAATAATATAAAAAAAAATAATAATAATAATTAATAATAATAATAATAATAATAAAATATAATAATAATAATAATAATAATAATTAATAATAATAATAATAATAATAATAATAATAATAATAATAATAATAATAATAATAATAATACCCCGCAGGGGGTATCTACTTTTGGAGCTGGATCTTTGATCCTGTTTTAAAGGAAGATACATGGGGAGCGTCGCCCCCACGGCCCCAGGCAGGGAGTTCGGGGTTGGTATAGTCTTATTCATTCTGCCAAATCCCTGGGCTTTTCCTTCCCTCTTTCTCCCATCCTTCTCCTTTCATTATATCCTGTGCAGCTGCCCGCTGCCCTCCCGACTTTCCTTGTCCTTTCCTTCCCCCATGCGTTGAGGCGGCGCGTGGGGCTTCCTCTTAGCCTCCCGGGTGTTTGTTGCCGTGCCCGGCGACCCGTAAGCTGGCCAATGGAATCCTGGTGGTTGAGCCCTACCAGTCAGGGGGCAACACGCCACCTTTGGTCCGGCGGTCAGTCTAGAAGGGCGGCCGCGCCTAGCCCAGCGTCGGTCAATCGGCTGTGCCATCCCGTCAGAGGGCTGGTTGGGCGAGCCTCCACAGGTAGTATAAGCCAGACGGGAATAGTTCGCTATGCTCGATGTATGGTGGAGCTACCTGTGGGGACTATACCTCCTTTTCCTAGGATTAACGGTATCCCTGGGGTTATGTCCTAGCGGAAGGCGATTATGGGCATAACCTCCCATTGAGGCTCCGTGGAGGGTGGGGAGCCGGGGAGGTGAAGACAAACACAATACTATGGGAGACAAAGTAAAAACAAAAGGTGCGCCTACCTCCTCAAATGTAGGCAAAAACAGCGAAGGTGGAGCTACATGCAGAGCTACCACTGGACACAGTAATATTACCAAGGGGTCGGCTGGTCCTACCCCCCGATTCCTGGTAATAAAGAGAATTGATGGCGATAATTTCATGAAAGTAAGTCCATTTCTGATATCAAAGACGTTATGCGGCTTGATTGGAGAATCCAATTCTGTGAAGAAAATTAAAGCTGGGCTGCTAGTTGAAACAAGAACAGATGGTCAAACATATCGATTGTTGAAAGTGGAAAGTTTTGCTAGTTTTCCTGTTACCGTTGAACCACATGCCTCTCTGAATTCTAGCAGAGGCGTAATCTACTGCAGGGATTTATTAAACTGTTCCGAAGCTGAAATTATGGATGAGCTAAAATCTGAAGGAGTAATAAAGGTACAACGTATAAAAGTAAAGAAGGATAATGAACTACAAGACACTCCAGGCCACATAGTTACATTCAATTCTCCGAACATACCACAGAGACTTAGTTGCGCGATGTACAAACTACCTGTTCGTCAATATATCCCACCCCCTGTACGCTGTTTCAAATGTCAACGGTACGGCCATACCTCGATATCATGCCAAGAGGAACAAATCTGCATTTGCGGTAAGAAAATACACACTGGAAAATCTTGTGATCAGCCCATAAAGTGTGTGAACTGCAATGGTCCTCACGCAGCAAACTCCAAATTATGTCCAAGGTATAAGACAGAATCAGCTATACAGAAAGTTATTACTATCGAGAAAATGAGTTATGCTGAAGCTAGAAGGAAGGTAGTAATCCCTACCCCGCAAGCAAATTTATCATATGCACAAGCATCTCAGAAGCGCCCAGACGATGAAATAATAGAGAAGATTATACCACGTCTAACAGCTATAATTAGAACGTCGATCTCGCAAGCCATAGAAAACAAAGCAGTATGCAGCAGCACACCCCAGCAATTTGTCGCTCCATTGCCAAAGATAAGTCATGGGATTGCGTCTAGAACTAGAAGTCAATCAGATGCTTCTAACTCGTCTAAAAGAAAAGCTACATCTCCTGTAGATGGATCGGAACTTTCTGATGAAAGTCTCACCTCGTCTCAGACTGACGATCCAGAAGCAAAAAAGGGTACACGAGGCTGGAAAAAAGGCAGACCTCGTAAAACAAATAAAACCGCACTGTTCAGTCGGAACAACCCGTTCAGAGTGATGATACAGAGCGTCCCAATCAACAGAACTCCGAAACTGAGCAGTTGTCGGAGACTGTGATACTTCTGTGATAAAATTAACTGTGATATTTTGATAAACTTATAATGTACTTTTCAATTTATTTACTTGTTTATTCATTAATTTATTTACTTATTTATTTGTCTATTTATATATATTTATTTATTTATTTAGTCCCTCACCTATTTGCTTATTTATCTCTCATCATCTATATACATATGTAAATATCCTTAATCTTCTCCTGAACCTTGCATGTATAAAATAAATCTACTCTACTCATGCAATCCATCGTCCAGTGGAATATTAATGGGTGTGTTAATCACTATCCAGAACTGAAACTACTCATGCAGGAGAAAAAGCCCTTTTGTCTCTGTCTTCAAGAGACCCATTTCTCTCCAACCACGAAATTTCAGCTACGTGGGTTCAAATGTGTAAGAAAGGATGATACGCCGCAAATCCGTGCCAAGGGCGGCGTGGCAATATTTCTGGATGTAAATATCCCCTTTACAGAGGTCAACATCACATCCGAGCTTCAGGTTGTTGCTGTTCAACTAATAGTACCTATAAAATTGGCCATATGCAACATATACCTACCCAATCAAAACTGGGAATATAATCAATTGAAAAGCATATGTGAACAGCTTCCCAAACCCTTTCTCTTAGTAGGAGATTTTAACTCGCATAACCCTCTTTGGGGCTCACAAAAACTGGACACCAGAGGGAGGATAGTGGAAGATATAATTAACGAAGCAAATTTAATGGTGCTGAATAAAGGCGAAGGAACATTTCTTAACTCTAGGTCGTGCAACTACAGTGCGATAGACTTGGCACTTTGTAGCCCAAGTGTATCATATCTCTTTGATTGGGAAGTTTTAGATGATCACTCATCTGACCATCTCCCAATACTACTTAACTGTGCCGTACAAAATACAAGTGTTCCACTTGCAGAAAGGTGGATGTTAAAAAGGCAAATTG
Organism: Acanthoscelides obtectus; assembly: GCA_963669975.1. Taxonomy (NCBI): domain Eukaryota; kingdom Metazoa; phylum Arthropoda; class Insecta; order Coleoptera; family Chrysomelidae; genus Acanthoscelides; species Acanthoscelides obtectus. The sequence goes on along the minus strand of CAVLJG010003177.1, from coordinate 7,561 downwards.
GGAGAAATTTCGAGAACATTTGACTCCAATGCGAATAGGTGATTCAATATCTGAAACCGTCAGCAACGTTACTGACAGTATATTGAATGCTGCTTCCGAAAGCATCCCTAAAGCAAACATACAACCTGGTAAACCTATAGTACCCTGGTGGGATCAACAAATTGAAGAAGCCATTAAAGGCAAAAAGCATAACTACAATGTCTTCAAAAGAAACCCAACTCTGGCAAATATGATGAAATTCAAACAAGCCAGAGCTAGAGCACGGAGATTGATGTTAGCAGGCCAAAGAAATTCTTGGCAAAAATATGTATCTGACATCACTTCAGAGACCCCAAGCTCAGATGTATGGAAGAAAATCAGAACCATATCCGGCAAACACTTCGCCACACCTTCCCCAGTGTTACGAGTAGGAGGAAGAGAAGTTACGGGCGCTACAGAGATAGCCAACACGCTAGGCATGCACTTTGAAGAGATATGTTCCAATGACAACCTAAGCCTTGGGGCCTATCAAAGGAAGCTAGAAATTGAAAGCAATGCACTTGACTTTAGTGAATCTAACATATCGGAATATAACAACAATTTCACTCTTACCGAATTCGAAAATGCTCTTCAAGAGACTAACGACTCTTCCGCTGGCCCGGACTCCGTCCACTATTGCATGATACGCAACCTACCTGTAACAGAAAAACAAGCAATATTAGAAATGTTTAATAAAATATGGCAAACTGGTACTTACCCAGATCAGTGGAGAGAATCAATAGTGATACCTATTCCTAAAGCAGACAAAGATTCAACAAAGCCTGAGAGCTACAGACCAATATCCCTGACCTGTTGTCTGAGCAAAATCCTAGAAAAAATGATAAGTCGAAGATTAATGTGGTTACTGGAGACACGAAACCTGCTAATAAATTCTCAGACAGGTTTCAGGCAGCACAGATCATCCGTAGACCACCTTATCCACTTGGAAACAGCCATACAGAACAGTTTTGCCAACAGGAGCCATCTGATTGCTATCTCTTTTGACCTAGAAAAGGCATACGATACCGCCTGGGGATATGGAGTCCTATCAACTCTCCATCAATGGGGAATTCGGGGACGGCTGCCCACATTCATTGCAAGCTTCCTTGCAAGCCGGTCGTTCAAGGTAAGGCTGGGGGACAAAGTATCTCATACGTACCTCCAAGAAAACGGAATACCTCAGGGCTCCACCCTCAGCGTAATCTTGTTTGTAATAATTGCCAACAACTTACTCCAGTGCATCGATGAATCCATTGGAAAATGTATGTATGTGGATGATTTAACGATATATTACTCGGCAAAAGAAATAGGTCACGATGGAAAGTAAACTTCAAGAGACCATCGACAACCTGGTTGAAACTGCTAAAAGAAATGGTCTTAACTTTTCTAGATCAAAAACTACAGTAATCCATTTTTGTCGGCTAAGAACAGCACATAGGGAACCTGCATTAACCTTGGAAGGAAACTTAATCCAAGTCAAAGAAACTCACCGGATCCTAGGAGTAATCTTTGATCGTAAACTTACGTGGAAACCACAAATCGAGTCATTAGCTGTTAGATGCAAGAAAGCCCTTAACGTAATAAAATGCGTCTCCAGCATAAAATGGGGCGCGGACAGAGATGTCCTACTGACGCTATACAAATCGCTGGTAATGTCAAAAATGGAATATGGTATTGTAGCTTTTGCCTGCTGCCAGAAGATCGCATATACGTACCCTAGAAGTCATCCATCGTGAAGGATTAAGACTGTGCTTAGGTGCGTTTCGCACTAGTCCATCCAGCTCGATATATTGCGATGCGAATACTCCACCGCTTGATTTACGCATATCGCAGTTAATGCTTAACTATGGAATTAACATATGGGCTCAACCCTCTCACCCAAACCACGATATCATTTTCAACAATGATAGCAGTGAAGAATACGACAACCGACCTACTATTACAAGACCATTCGGAGTCAGACTATCAGAGATTATAAACGACCTTGGCGCTGTTATCCCTGACATATACACTAAGAAACCAAGTGAAACTCCACCATGGATCGACACCAGGACGAATATTGTACTAGACTGCGCTATTTATCCAAAAAACATAACATCGGGATATGTTTATCTACATAAATTCAATGAAATAATAAGTAGATATAATACACCTGAAGTCATCTACACAGACGGAGCGAAAAATGAAAGTGGCGTAGGATCAGCTTTCACCACCCTAACAGAAACCTTTAAGTATAGTCTAAATCCTATTACTTCCGTATATACAGCCGAATTGTATGCCATCTCGGCAGCCCTTAAATACTTGCTTGACAAAACAACCCGGTGTAGTACATACCTCATATGTACAGATTCAATGACCGCCCTTCAATCTATACGAAATCAACAAGCTAAGAATCCCCTCGTCCAGCAGGTGATTAATCGGTGTCATAAACTAACGCATAATTCGAACACAGTCGTATTTATTTGGACTCCAGGGCATGTAAATATTCCTGGCAACGAACTAGCAGATGCAGCAGCTCGTGACGCGACCCAAAATGGAACCCCCGTCAGCACCGTACTTCCTGAAGACCTAAAAGCCCATTTCAAGCTCCAGATACATCAACGTTGGCAAAATCAGTGGAGCCAAAGTATAAGTCGTTTGAGGATACTACAACCTACAATCGAGAAATGGAAATATCCGACAGGCCTAACTAGACGAGAACAAGTTTGTCTTACAAGAATAAAGATTGGACATACTCACCTAACTTCATCACATCTTCTCCTAGGGCGAAGCCCAATACTATGCGATGAATGCCACTGCACTCTTACCGTAGAACACATCATCCTGGAATGTCCAAAATTTAACTCTAAGCGCCTAGAATGTTTTATACCAAGAAACCTGAAAGAATGCTTTTCAAACGACAGAAACATAAACAACTTACTGAACTTCATGAAATCGACAAATATGCTACACAAAATCTAAACAAAAAATCTTCCAATATAAAAATCTTAAAATATTAGCTCCAACATAAATATCTCGAAAAATATGTACGTATATGTGGGTATAGGTGTATCAAGAAAACATGAATCCTATATAAGAATGCATTATTAACACAACTTACCTGAATTCTGTCTGGCACACCAAATATTTTACTAGGAACAGGACAAACTCAATGCTGTAGTAATTTACCTATGGTAAACACTCAGTTTTACCTCTATACTTGAATTAAGTAAAATGGGATGATGCAATGAATTATTTATACTGTATGTGATTGCGTGCGTTCTATATATTATCCAACTCTCAGATCTATCCCTGAGATGCTAGGTTCAACTTAATGACCTCATGAGGCAGGAGGGAAGTGGCTATGACCATAGCTGTCGATGCACTGTGGGTTAAAAAAAAAAAAAAAAAAAAAAAAAAAAATAATAATAATAATAATAATAATAATAATAATAATAATAATAATAAAGCGCTGAATAAGGTAGAAGCCACCAAGGCGCTCTTCAAGTAAAAATTGACAACGTGAACGTCATATACACCAGAATAGCTCAAGAGCATACTCTAAGTATTCAAGACATTAATGACCTGATGTACGCTGCTGCCGCTGTAATTGCAGGTGAAGTAGAACACAGAACAAACACTGTACGAGATACAAGAGAGCCGTCATGGAAGATCAGAATAAAGAAGCATATAGATGCATACAGATCGGAACTAGCAATATTACATGAATATAGGAAAGGAGTCCCCACTTATAACATTCTAAAGAAAACGGAACAAATATGGCAACGCTACAACTCGTACACCAACATAGATGAACTTGAGTTAAATATAAAAATGAAATGGAAGCAAAATCACAAAGGTTAAAGCGATATACGGAACGAAGCAACTATTATTTTCACAATAAGACTTTCAACTCTGACGCAAAAAAATTCTTCAGACAAATTAATGGACAAAGGAATGTTAGCAATGAACCACACCGACACCGGATGATATTGCTAGCTTTTGGAAAGGTATATACCAGAATAAAGCAAGCTTTAACAAGAATGCTGAGTGGATAAGGCAAGAAGAAAGCAAATACCAAAGTATTGAAGAACAACAGTACGTCAAGTTAACGGACACCAGAAATAACCACAATAATAAAAGGCACAGATAATTGGAAAGCACCGGGACCAGATAGGTTGCAAAACTTTTGGATCAAAAAATTCTCAGCCCTTCACAGCGCAATGACAGCTGCCATCAATCACATTATTGAACATCCAGAAGATGCACCCTCATGGCTCACATCCGGAACTACAGTGCTCTTATCCAAAGGAAAGAATACGAAAGACCCCAAAATTATCGCCCTATAACGTGCCTGAGTACAATGTACAAGATAATTACAGCAGCGTTAGCTAACAGGATTAACGAACATCTACTTAACCACAACATTTACCCTGACGAGCAAAAAGGAAGCAGGAAAGGAACAAGAGGGTGTAAAGATCATCTTTTAGTCAGCAAAATGGTAGTCAGTGTGGCAAAACACGAAGGAAAAACTTATGCATGGCCTGGATCGACTACCGTTAAAGCGTTTGATAGTCTACCGCATGAATGGATTATGAAAGTACTGCAACTATATCGAGTTTGTCCAACTATACAAAGGTACATAGAATGCTCAATGAAACATGGAAAACCGAAATGCATCTATATCACACTAAGGGATGCATAAAAACCGGACATATAGGCGTTCAGCGAGGCATATTTCAAGGCGATTCTCTCTCCCCCCTACTGTTTTGCATGTCACTAATTCCACTGACCAGTATGCTTAACAGAGAAAAGACTGATTTGTTATAGACGCAAACAATACAGTTAATCATCTGTTATACATGGATGATCTGAAATTATTTGCCAAAAATGAGAACGATTTGCGTCGCGCTTTAATGACAGTGAAAACATTCTCGGATGATATAAATATGCAATTTGGACTGGATAAGTGTGCAACAGCAATATTCAAAAGGGGTAAACTCACTAAGGCACAGAATATAATTCTAGATAAAGCAACAACAATAATGAACATGGAGCCTGAAGAAACCTATAAATATCTAGGCATTGAAGAAGCAGATGGAATCGAAGATGAACATGCCAAATCCAGAATATCGAGGGAGTATTATCGTCGTGTGCGCCTGATTCTTAAGACAGAATTATGCTCCAAAAATAAAATATCTGCAATCAACTCTTTCGCTGTGCCTGTACTAAGTTACAGCTTTGGAATTGTCAATTGGCTGAAGTCAGATATTCTGAGAATAGACCGGAAACCAGGAAGCTGCTGGACAATGGCACATATACACCATCCCAAGGCTGACGTGGACAGGTTATCTGTAAAGAGGCGCAATGGAGACGCGGAAATGGTAGAAATTGAAGCTCTATATGAAACATCTATGGTGGTCTCGGAGAATATATAACCCAAGGGAAGGACAAACTATCAAAAATAGTGAAGAATGGGGACAATGGCCTTTTGCAAATACTCCATCCAGAACGGCAAGAAATGAAGAAGATTATGTCGGAACGTTAGGAGGCGAAGACCCGACTAAAACTCAATCGACAAGATCAAGAACGTCGCTGAAAGTGGCAGACTAGCAAAAGTAGCCTCGAAACCATTGCACGGACAGTTCTTCCGACAACTCGAGAGAACAGAGGTAGATAAACGTGGAAGTGTCAGTTGGATGAGAAGCTCTACGCTGAAAGCGGAAACAGAAGCTCTGATAGTATCTGCACAAGATCAAGCATTAAATACAAGGTACCACCAAAAGTATATACTAAAACAAAGTACAGACAGTAAATGCAGAATATGCGGGCAGTTCGACGAACACATCAGCCATATAGTAGCAGGTTGCCAAGTACTAGCCCCTTCAGAGTATACCGCTAGACATAACAATGTAGCTAGTTACGTTTCACTGGAAAATATGTGACTCGTTTGGTATTCCAGTTACAGATAAATATTATCAACATGAAATAGAGTGTCACCAACATCAAGAATGACACCACTGGATGTATTATGTGGGATGTGCCGGTAATAACGGATCGAACCAATAAAGAGGCAAACCGAACCGACCTGACATTATAATTCATAGACAGAAGGAGAAAACATGTCACTAATTGATATAGCGGTTCCCGACGATTCCAATGTAAAATCGAAAGAAAATGAAAAGATATCTAAGTACAGAGATCTCCAGATAGAAATACAGAGAATGTGGCATGTGAAAGCTTGGATAACTCCTGTCGTTGTCGGTGCATTAGGAACTATCACCAAAACCTTCCACGGAAATTGTGACTCAATACCCGGTAAACCAGCACTCACCAAATTCAAAAAACGGCACTAGGAACAGCGCATATACTAAGGAAAGGTGCTTGGATAGTCTCTTGATATCTGGTTGATATCTGGTCTATCCTTTATTACCAGACAGATACGTCTGTGGAAGAAAAAAAATAATAATATAATAATATAAAATAATAATAATAATATAATAATAATAATAATAATAATAATAATAATATAATAAATAATAATAAATAATCATAATAATAATATAATAAGAATAATAATAATACTAATAATATAATAATAATAATAAATAATAATAATATAATAATACTAATCAAGAATAATACTAATCATAATCAATCCATCCTAATAATACCCTACTCCTCATAATCATAACCTCCTACTCACCTCGCTCATCCTCACTCCTCCTACGCTCATCCTCATCATACTCATCATCCTAATCTCCTCATACTCCTCCTAATCCTCCTCCTCCTCATCCTCAATCCTCCTCATCCCATCCTCCCTCCTACCTCCTATCCTCCTCCCTCCTCCTCCTCCTCCTCCTCCCCTCCCCCCCCCGCCGGGGGTCTCTCTTTTGGCGCTGGCTCTTTGCTCCGGTTTCCCGGCCGCTCCTGGGGCGCGTCGCCCCCCGCGCCCCGGCAGGGAGTTCGGGGTTTGGTAGTCTTATTCATTCTGCCAAATCCTGGGCTTTTCCTTCCCCTTTCTCCCTCCTTCTCCTTTCATTATATCCTGTGCAGCTGCCGCTGCCCTCCCGCTTTCCTTCCTTGTCCTTCCTTCTGCGTTGAGGCGGCGCGTGGGGCTTCCTCTTAGCCTCCCGGGTGTTTGTGCCGTGCCCGGCGACCCGTAAGCTGGCCAATGGAATCCTGGTGGTTGAGCCCTACCAGTCAGGGGGGCAACACGCCACTTTGGTCCGGCGGTCAGTCTAGAAGGGCGGCCGCGCCTAGCCCAGCGTCGGTCAATCGGCTGTGCCATCCCGTCAGAGGGCTGGTTGGGCGAGCCTCCACAGGTAGTAGAAGCCAGACGGGAATAGTTCGCTATGCTCGATGTATGGTGGAGCTACCTGTGGGGACTATACCTCCTTTTCCTAGGATTAACGGTATCCCTGGGGTTATGTCCTAGCGGAAGGCGATTATGGGCATAACCTCCCATTGAGGCTCCGTGGAGGGTGGGGAGCCGGGGAGGTGAAGACAAACACAATACTATGGGAGACAAAGTAAAAACAAAAGGTGCGCCTACCTCCTCAAA